>SNQJ01S0058377.1:18986-42930 GCA_010110895.2 Picea sitchensis | reverse complement strand
TCGACTCACCTGCCTATAAAGCATGTGTACACTTACAATTTGGAGTTTGGCCTGGGGGTATTAAATTACACCCCCTTATTTATGCACTGTCCTTAGTGTATTATATACACATTTACAACTAAATTTTCTTTTAAAAACTCCAAAACAATGTGGGTAGTCTCCTCGCATGGAATCTTCATGTTCCCATGTTTCATCTTCGGGACCATAATAGGTCCACTAGAATTTTACCATCCTTTTTCTTGATTCCAGAGCAAATTGACTTTCCTGTCCAATATGCACACCGAATGAACCTAGAAACTACTTTCTTGCTCCACCTGGATGACATTCCAATAAATTACATGATTAGCATCAGGAACATACTTTTTAAGAAAAAAACACATGAAACAGATTATGTATGCACATGGATGCAAGAAGTGAAAGAATGTATGCAACATGACCAATCTTTTCAAGGATCTCAAATGGTCCACAATATATTACTTCCATCTTTGGAAAGACGCCCAATTTTAGTGAAATCTTATTAGATTTCACTTTCAAGAGGACATGTTTGCTCACCTTAAATTCTTTATTCATATTACCCTTGTCTACATAAATATTCTTCCAAACCTAAGAAACCTTTAAATTATGATTTATTTTCACCATATTCTCTTTCAATGCTATGAGAATTTTTGTCCCAACCACTTCTCTTTCTACTAGGTTGTCCTAGCTCACTAGTGTGTTTCACTTTCAGCCATATAATGCTTCAAATGGGCTCATATTCAAAGACATATGATACCCATTACTATAAAAAAATTAAACTAAATGTAAATAATATTCCCATTTTGATGGTTTGTCCATCACAGACATTCTTAGCATATCCCCAATCACCTGATTGACCCTTTCTATTTTCCCATCTAATTATGGGTGTTATGTTATTCTAAAATTCAGATTTGTCTGAAATCCTTTAAATAATCCCTTCCAAAAATTTTATGTGAACATGGGATCTCTCTCAGAAACAATTTTCTTAGGCACACAATTTAGCATGGAAATTTATATCATATAAATATGTACAATGTTATCTACCTTGCAAGTGAGATTCAATGGAATAAAATGACCAACTTTTGTTAGCTTATCCACCGCCACCAAAATGGAATCATGTTTCTTTATTTTCCTAGGCATCTTGGTAATAAAATAAATTCTCACAACTTCCCATTTCCACTCAGGATGGGTAGTGACTATAGAAATCCAGTTGGATGTTTGTGCTCATCCTTCACCTTCTAACATTATAAACATTTGGACATACAATCAACCACCTCTTTCTTCATACCTAGCCAAAATTATTGACTCTTTATAGCTGCAATTGTTTTTTGCTAACCTAGGTGCCCAACATAAGTCACGTTATTCATTTCTCTTAACACCACATTTTTCATATCCTAATATTTAGGAACATAAAATCTTCCCCTACACATGAGGATTACATCCTCTCTCATCTCATAATCTTTGATTTTTTCTGCAAATCACCTTTTTGTAATTTTTCGGTTGTTTGCATATACTGCTACTATGATATTGCAACTTCCAAGATTATGGCTTTTAAATCATATTTTTACATGTTAATGGTTGTAGCATGCATCTCACGTACACTATTGTTGAGTGCATCTACCACATTTTTCTCCTTGTCTTTGATACACTTTATATCAAATTCAAACTCATTAAGGAATTCCAACCATATGATTTTTATATCATTCTAAGTTGGTTATCAAAACAAATATTTCAGACTACTATAGTTTGTCCTCAACTCAAATATTTTTCCCATAAGATAATCTCTCCACATCTTCAAGGAATGAACTATGGATACCAATTATAAATCATGAGTGACATAGTGTCTCTCATGTTCTTTAAAATTATTTGACTCGTAGCATATCATATGCCCATTTTGGCTAAGGAATCCCCCATGCCCTTCCTTTCCAGCATCAATGCACATAATGAAATATTAATTTGGATAAAAAATATTTAATATCGATGCACTTGTCAATAAATTCTTCAAGTATTGAAATATTTCCTCACATTCAGAGGTCCACTCGAACTTCACTGGCTTCTTTTGTAAAGAAGTGATTGAATGTGTAATCTTTGAAAATCCTTCAATAAATATTTTGTAATAACCAAAAAGGCCCATGTTGGCCCTTGACCAAGTTTTGGGAGTTTCTTGGTCATATTAACCTATTTTGGGACTTTGAAATTCGTCAAAGGAGGAGCGCAAGATGGAGTGGAGATCACGAGATATTGACCCACGTTTGGGTCCATTTTGGGTTTTTGGGAATATGTAACGGGATTGGGATATTGGCCCATGGGTTTTACCCATGCTTAGGCCTATTTTGTATGTATAAATAGTAAGCTAGTGAGCTAGAAGATAGATCGGCATCTATATGATGTATGCTAATTGAAAGTAAGGTATGTAAGCACTTTGTGCCTATATGAGACTTCCAGGGCTAAGTGAAAGTCATCGTAGGAAGTTGGAAAAGGCTTTGTGATGTAATGCAATGAAGAAGTATCTAGCGAGCTACGCAAATATTATGTCATGTGAGCAGTAGGGTTTTGATGGCTTTGTGCTTGTAACCGATTGAAGACGCTAATAAAGAAGAAGAATTCATGGACATAGCCCCAGGGTGGGGGTGAACCACATAAATAGTGTGTTGTGCTTCTTTATGCTTGTCTTAATGTGTTTATGTTCCCATTTTTCCAAATGCTATGAGATGACTGAATAGATCTTATTATACTTAAAGTGCTAATGTTATGTAGGATGTTAGATATGATAGACATGTATGAATAGGCTTAGTGCCTGATCTATTAGATCTGATGTATTTTACCAATGCTAAGTGCTTGAATATGTTAGATGACTATGAATGGTGTGAAGCCCTGTGTTATCAGCGGAGTGGATATTGACTGCATATTAAAGAACCAACAGTGCTAAGTGCTTTATTAAGTGTTAGAATCACAGATCTGTGTCTCGGGTAAAGTTGCAAACACCTAAGTATTGCAACCACTCCTGCCTCTACCTCGGGTGAGACTTCATCTGCTTCGCAGGTGTTGCCAAAAGGGTCGGTAGTTAGGGCTTTGTTGGTGCACTCTTGAGCGTTGGACTCTGTGTCTGCCCCTGTGCCAACAAATGGTTTCGTTTCTAGGACCTGAAACTATGATTGCTGGGAACTGAGAAAGAGGAATCTCTGTGCAAAGATTCATCCTAAAACTGTGAAATCTATGTGTGTAGATCTCTGCCCTATTGCGCAGTATTCTACTTGATCTGTAAATATTTGTACTAAAGAAAGGAGGTCAGATCTGTAGAAAAGAAGAAGGATATGAAAGCTTTGTGCTCCAAGAAAGGTAAAAGAAAGAATTTTTTATTGAAAGAGCTAAGATATGTAAGCTTTGTGCTCCGTTAAAGGTAAGAATAGTTAAAATTTCTTATATCTAAAAGATTTGTGCTCTATGAAAGTAAGAAAGGTGGAATTTTTTGTTTCTAGAGTATGGATCTAGGTATATCTGATAGGTTTTGTCCTAGTTTGAAAGCTAGGGTGTTAAAAGAAGAAAAAATATGTGATATGAATAGATCTGATAAGAATAATGAAAGATATGTTATACCTATGCATAGAAATAATGTTTGGACTAATAAATGGATGCAGGATCCTAGAAATAATTTGTTGCAGGTTTGCTACCATGATCCTAGTGCGCAGTACAAAAAAGAATGGGGATCATTTAACAGAAAATGAGGATTAACCTTCTGTTAGAGTTGTAGAAGACCAGGATATCTTGCTAAGGAATTACCTGGAAGAGGACCTAGTTGTCTCTGTTGCAAAGCCATGGACCATGAAGTGTTGGATTTCCCTAGAATGATCGCTAATATTGAAGGAATGAATCTGAATCAAGGAAACCCTAAGGAAGATCCAGAAAAGGCATAACCTCAGAAAGAATCATAGAAGGTATTGATACAAGTGAAAGAGACCCTGAATGACCACCGACATGTCATCTTATCAGAGATTTTCAAAGAGAAGGAATGCATCGAAGAAATATTAGGGGACTTCAACATTGACTATGTCCTAGATGAAGAAACACGGATGAATATTATGCCAGAAAGAACTTGGGAAGCTATAGGAAGACCTGCTATGATCCCTTCCATAGGAGGAATAAGTTTACTCAGAGGAAATCTAGTAAACCTACGTGGAAGTCTCGCTCGGATACCTGTGACTGTCAATTGAGCTTCGATAGAAGAGGACTTTGATATTATTAAATTTTTTGAAGACAGAGCCCCATTTACCATGCTATTAGGAAAACCTTGGATTGATAGAGATCAAGATGGACGAAAGGAGGAAGAAGAATTTTTGGAAAAGAAGAAGCAAGAGTTAAAAGACTTTATGACCAAAAGGATTGCGCACTTGATTGAGGAACATAAGATCATATCGCAGATATCTAATACTAGCAACTCATATGTCAAGGCTAAGAGAACACTAGAGGATCCCCAAAAGATTGAATTATGTATCCCAGACAAGGAAGAAGTATTACATAGGAACCCTAAGAAAACATTTCAACAGTGCAAAGTAACTAAGACCAATGAAGAAAAGACTCTGAATGATAAAAGCATTACCAAGACTAAGTTCACTGGAAAGAAGGATAGAAATTTAAGAAAGAAAAGGGCTAATACTAAAAGGTTAAAAGAGGTTCTATAAGAGACCTCGCAGAAAGAAAAATTGCAGAATTGGAGCTTCGTCGAGATTTCAGAACAACGACATAGAGTAATTTTCCATGACGAATCAATATAAATGTTGGACTAATATATCCATTCGACTTCCACTCCGAATGGGAAAAAATGAAATAAAGACAGTCTGGAAGCTACAGAGGATACACCCGGGCATAGTAAAATAAGGAAGCCTGAAGAAGTTCAGGATATGGACAGCACATTCATGAAGACTACGTCTATATCACCAAAGAAAGGAGGTGTTGGTGAAGAGATCGGTGAGGAAACATCGCATAAGGATGAGGGGGAACCCTCGAAGAAAAGAAATGTGTCCCCCCAGAAGCCTTCATCTAGAAAGAAAATGAAAGCAACCAAGACCAAGTTCGAGACTGTCCTCACCCCAGATGACTTTAACTTCATCATTGTTGCATTGAATGACGCTTCACTGGAGATTGGAAAGAAGAAGGAACCCATGCAGGAGGTGATGTATATTCAGATCGAGATAGAGCTCCAAAGAGTGCAACAATCACTTCAGTCGAGGCGTGTAGTCTCCACTGTGCCCCTATTAGGAGAAACACTAGAAGAAGGAGATGAGCTAGCTCAACTCCATCGAATCACGGATTCAGTTGAGGCTCAACTTTGAAAAGCACAAGATGAAGCAAAGCAATCCATCCAGGATTTGACACAAGTACAAAGATTACCTGTAGAACAATGTAGTGATGCAAAACAAGAAAAGAGTTCTCTCCAAGCAAAATGGAATGATGAGAAAGCACAACTACAGCAAGGAAAGGAACAATTGTTGGCAGAGCAACTGTAGGTAAAGGAAGCGGTCAACATAGCACTTCACTCTATGAAATTCATTGATGTATAGACCGAAGAAAGAATCCCACAACAGGTGGCACAACTTGAAGACATGATCCAGAAGCTACAACAATGCATCGTATATCTAGAGCTCAGTGTTGTACCCGAAACTCTACAGGGGGTAAGATACCTAAGGGAAGCAACTTCCCGTAGCGCAGTTGGCAGATTAAAATATATTTCCTTTTAATGCAAGTAGTTGAGTAACCGGAGTGCCCAGACTTATGAGAACCTCATGGATAATCCATAGTTACAAGCATTGGAGTCATATCTCCAAGAAGAAAAGCAGCATGCCGATACGTTACAGGTGTAGTTGAAGGCCTTGTCACCAGTGGAAAGAATTAAGAGGTCTCAAGAGAAATTCACTGCCCAACAACAAATCCATATGATTCAGAGTAAATTAATGGAATCCAGTCAACGACTTCAACCAATGAAAGAAAAGGCATGCCAACTGTTCATTGAAGTTGAAAGCCAAGGAGTCGAATAGGAATAGATCGTCATCACCAGAGAACAATGCTTAGAAGGGCCAGTGAACAACACAATGATCCAGAAGCTCACTGAGAAAGAGGTTGTATCAATGCAGTAGGTCGAAGCAACTCGAGCTAATCTTGAAGAATTCAAGGCATAATTTCTCAGACCAGAGTGACTTGGGACGAGTCAAAGGTGAGTGTTGGGGGCATGTTGGCCCTTGACCAATTTTTGGTAGTTCCTTGGTCATATTAACCTATTTTGGGACTTCGACAGTCGTTGAAAGAGGAGCGCAAGTTGGAGCGGAGATCACAGGATCTCGGCCCACTTTTGGGTCAATTTTGGGTTTTTGGGAGTATGCAATGGGATTGGGATATTGGCCCATGGGTTTTGCCCATGCTTAGGCCTATTTTGTATGTATAAATAGTAAGCTAGTGAGATAGAATATAGATCGGCATCTATGTGATGTATGATAAGTGCAAGTAAGGTCTGTAAGTTCTTTGTACCTATATGAGACTTGCAAGGCTAAGTGCAAGTCATCGTAGAAATTTGGAAAAGGCTTTATGTTGTAATGCAAGGAAGAAGGATCTAGAGAGCTACGCAGATCTTCTGTCTTTTGAGCAGTAGGGTTATGATGGCTCTGTGCTTTTAATCGATTGAAGACTCTAATAAAGAAGAAGAATTGATGGACATAGCCTCAGGGTGGGGGTGAACCATGTAAACACTGTCTTGTGTTGCTTTGTGTTTGTCTCAGTGTGTTTATGTTCCAATTTTGCTAAGTGCTATGAGATAACTGAATAGATCTTCTTATACTTAAAGTGCTAATGATATGTAGGATGTTATATCTAATACACATGTATGAATAGGCTTAGTGCTTGATCTGTTAGATCTGATGTAGTTTACCGATTCTAAGTGCTTGAATATGTTAGATGACTATGAATGGTGCGAAGCCCTGTGTTATCAACAAAGTGGATATTAACTACATATTAAAGAACCACCAAAGCTAAGTGCTTTATTAAGTGTTAGAATCACATATCTGTGTCCCAGGTAAGGTTGCAAACACCTGAGTCTTGCAACCACCCCTACCTCTACCTCGGGTGAGACTTCATCTGCTTCGCAGGTGTTGCCTAATGGGCCGGTAGTTAGGTCTTTGTTGGTGTGCTCTTGAGCGTTGGACCCTGGGTCTTCCATTGTGCCAATAGCCCACGAATGATCTCATTATTGAGACATTATTTGATGTTGGACATCCTTCGATGAATTTTATCTTCTCAAGGTCCACTGTTATTCCTTCCTCATAAATGATAAATGATATGGCCCAAATAATGTATCTTCCTTTAATAAAATGAGCACTTGCTCAACGTTTCATATATATGATTCTCCCTAAATACTTGTAGCACCATTGCCAAGTAATGGTCATGCTCTTATTCATACCTAGAGTAGAAAAGTATGCCATCCAAGAAGAAAATAAAAAACTTATCCAAATAATTTATGAATATGTCATTCATCAAACACATTAATGTATTTGGTGCATTTGACAACCCAAATGGCACCATTGTAAACTCATAATGGACATACCTTGTTCTAAATGTTGTTTTTCTCATATATTGTTCATTAATTCTCACCAGATGGTATCCTGACTCGAGGTCAATCTTGGATAATATATTGGCATCTTTTAGTTGATCAAAACTATCATCTATCATTGGAAAAGGATACTTTTTCTTCACGGTCACTTTATTCAACTGCCTAAATCCAATGCATAGTATTAAGTTTCTATCATTCTTCTTCGAAAAGAACAGTAGGGCACCCCAAGATGACACACTTGGGAATATATACCCCTTCCTAAAAATATCCTCAAGATACATTTATAATTACTTTAGTTGTAGTGTACTCATCCTATAAGGATTCTTGGACACTAGGGTATCTCCAAGCATCAGATTAATGGAGAAATATATATCTGTCTTGGGTGGAAACCCTAGTATCTCTCTAAAAACATCTTAAAATTCTTTCAAGACTAGATCATATTCAATTCTTGGCACTTTATCATTAGTTGCCTCCTCCATATGGGATTCATAAATTTGACATCCTTTTCTGAAGCTTCTTTCCATCTGTAAGGATGAAATCTCTCTGATAGATACTAGCCTTGGAATATCTTGAAGTATTCTTGATTTCTCTTATTCATCCAAATAGGTGAAGGAATTGTTATAGCAATCCAGGACAACATAATTCTTATCCAACCAATCCGTACCAATTAGGAAATCATAGGAACCCAAAGTTATGGTATTCAAATATCCATGTGTGCTTAGTCCATTCATGTCCATTGGACTATCCTTAACCAACTCATGGACTCTTCTTTTAGCTCTTGTAGCTAGTTGAATGAATCACAATTTTCCATGCTTTCCTATTTGCAAATGAAATATCTCAATAAGATTAGGATCAATGTAACTATGGATAACTCTTTAATCAATTAAAATACTTATAGGTTGATCATTGATATTACCTTCTACTTCAATCATATGAGACTCAAATTTGGCTTGCTTGTTGTCCAAGGATCCATAGATCCTTAGCGTTCCTCTTCCCATATATTCAACTATATCATCCAATTGTAAATTTCTAATAGTATTCACTCTTTCACCTCTACGATGGAAATATCTATACATGTGATCTCCCTCACAAATCCAACATTTAATAGGCTATTTCCCCATCCCTTTTCCCAATTTTTCTAACATTATAGGATCATTTTTAGTTGACTTCCCTTGAGAATCATTTCATAAGAATGATGGATTATGACCTTTCTTACTCTACTCCATATTTCCTCTCTTATTGTCTTCCCAAGCCTTTTGGAAATTTTTTCTTCCTCTATGTTGATCATAGAGGCACATGGTTGTCCTTATTACTTTCTCTAATGTCTTGGGATCATCATATAATATCTTATCAATGAATATTGAAGGTAACCCACTCACAAGCCTTTGAGTATTTACCTCCTCATCCTTAATGAAGTCAACATGTCTCAACAGCTCTAAGAATCTTCTCTCATACTCATCCATGGTCATGCTCCCAAGATTGAGTTCAAAGAAATCATTCATCTTTATGTCATAGTAATGTTTGGAAAAATATTTCTTCTAAAAATTCATTTTGAGATGCCTCCAAGTAATCCTCTTCACATCAATGTTCTTTACTTGGACTATTTTGTCCCACCCCATTGATTATTTTCCCTTAATCTAGTAAATTGAAATTCTACCTTATTCATGTGAGGAATAATTGTTCCTCATCCCCCAAAACCAAGAATCTGCATCTTCATATTTCGTATGCTCATCATTCGTATTATGAGTTTTGATATTTGGTGAAGCCCCCCTTCCCTCCGAGGGATTCTTTGACCTCCCTATCTTGGATCTTCAAAATCCTAAGTAAAATTATCTCTTATAGCCTTCAACAGACACTAAATAGTCAATAGACACAGGTCCCACTGATGTCACAGATAGGCTCGAATTATCTGGGTCCCTGCTCTCGGGCGCTTTGGAAACACCAATTTGTGAGTACTAGCCCTGTGCTAGACTCTTTCTATTATGTGACCATCATTTGTGACTGTGAGTCAACCCTTTCATAACTTTGGGCTTCAAAAATATTGCGACCTCCACATCGGTTCTTTTCGAAACGCTTTTCTCCAAATTCACAAATCTTTGTTGCATGTCTCCCTGGATCTGATGATCCAACTATAATTTTGTTTTCATGACTTAGACAATTTTCACCTACTCCACATGGAACTTCTCTGGACCTCTGTCTACTGGATTTTCTAATCCGTTTCCACACATATCCTCACAACCAACGATTAGGATTCGCTTCGCGACTTCGCATGATCACGCTTCTCAACACTTTTAAACACTCTGGACTATGAAATGCGGAAGTGTTTCATGGGTAACCTTCCCGCAAATTTTCCCAAATGTGACAGTCTAGAATGATTACAATCCCTCCTGGACAGATCTTGTTCGCTAACCTTAGGAAACCTTAAAGAGCTCCTCCTTTCGAATATGTCTCACAACTCTTCCTCCTGAACTTGTTCTCTTGAAATGTTTCCTCCTCAGAGTGCTCTCTTCGACACTTAGTTGAATTTTCACCTATGCACACCTTCCAATAGGTCCTCATCCAAGATTTGGCTTCTCTGTGGACAACTTTCACTACTCATCCTAAACTTCTGAGTCAAAAGACTTTTTCGTACACTCCTTGTATACAAACTTCCTTCAATATTGACTTTCAAGGACGACTATGCACTCCTTGCAACAATCCTTCCATGCTCTATTCTTCCCTCTTAACAATAAGAAATTGAGCGAGATTCCTCCTACCCGCATTCTCAAACTATCTCCACTGAACTTTTTGAGTCACTATTGAATCTGTCATGCACACCTTGTGAAGACTATGGACTCCTTGCACACATAAGTTTCGCATTATCTCTTCTAAGCTTATGAGTCAAAATAGAATCTGTCAACGCACTCCTTGCGGAAACTATGCACACTTGCACTTGCTCGTAGAAGAGAAACAATTGAAACATATCTAAATCTTCATAGATTCATACATTCAACCATGTAGATGCATTTATAAACAGAAGAACTAGAAATAATAGAGAATTTCAAATAAATGGAAAGTCTACCATTCATTCATTTAGATAGACACAACAACACTAGACATTTCAGACAATGCTCCTCCATTATATTCATTCAATTGAAAATATACATGTTCTCATACACTTTGATAAGCTTCAACAACTTCTAAAACAACTATCAACAACCATTCTAATAGATTCAGTAGCTAGCATGCCAACAACTTCAGTAGCCTATTCTAGAAAACAATACAAATCTTTATACAAGAGGGGCTCTTCAAGCCTTTCCCTCCAACTACTCTTGACCTATCCTATCGAATTAAATTCTTTCAACTACTTAGGATTTATTGCAATAAATATTTGTGACAGACATATAAGATTGAACACATCGAATCTATACTGCACACGACTTCATTAAAAGAAAATAAATTATCCAATGATCTCATGTGATCATCCAGCTCCAAAACATTAAAGATATTATTTAATTACAATCCTTTCAAAATATTTACGCTATATGCAACATTAAAATTTAAAATTCACTTCAAAATACGTGCTAGGCACTCAATTGTCCTCCACTCGTACTTTGTTGGTGATGTTCCTCCATCATACTCCTCTGGCTGAAAAATTCATGGAATCCTATCCATGAGCTCCTGTAATGACTTTCCACGCTTCTGGATATCTGCTTCATTTACCCAAGTGGAATATTCTATTGGGCATTCTTTCCATTTTAGTAAATACTCAAAATATGATTTTCTCCTGGTCTTCTTACCAGTTCTTTGATCTACGATCCTCTCCATCTATGGCTTCTCTATTATAGGCATATGCTCTTTCCACTTAATATTTTCCTGATCTTATGTTCCTCTGGTTCCATCTTCCTTGTAATGATACATCTCTACAACGTTGAATATGGGTGATATACCCACATCTTCTGGCAACTCTATCTCATAAGAATTCTCACCAAAATTTCTTAGGATTTTGCATGGTCCTATATTCTTCAACTTTAGTTTATTATATGTCCCTCTTGGGAACCTCTCCTTCCTGAGATGTGATAGAACTTAATATCCAAATTCAAATTGAAGTTTCTTCCCATGTTTATCATCTCTGTGTTTATATTCATTGTTGTTCCTCTGTAATTTCTCTTTGATCTAATTATGAAGCTCCTGCATTTTTGTGGGGAAGTCTTTAGATCCAACACTTCTAAATTAATTCCTCTCCAGATATATCAACTCTGACACTCCCCTCAGATTCATTCCATACACTATCTAAAATGGACTCTTTCTGGTACTTTTGTTCACTGATTCATTGTATGCAAACTCTGCTTGTGCTAGAATTTAATCCCACTGACTATGATGTTCAATGACCAAACTTCTCAGTAAATATCCTAAACTCTGGTTCACCACTTCAATCTTTCCATCCATTTGAGGGTGATATGCAAAAATGAAGGATAGTTATGTTCCAAACTTCTTCCACAATGTCCTCCAAAAATGACCAACAAATTTGGTATCCCTGTCTGAAACAATACTCCTGGGAAATCCATGAAGTCTCACAACTTCCTTGAAAAAGAAGTTAGCAAGGTGTGTTGCATCACTAGTCTTCTTCCATGGGATAAAGTGTGCCATCCTTGAAAATATGTCAACTACCACAAATATGGAATTACTCCCACTTTGCATCCTTGGAAATCGCAACATGAAATCCATGCTTATTTCATCCCAAATCCTCTCTGGAATAGGCAATGGTTGATACAACCTAGTATTGTGTCTCTTTCCCTTTGCATACTGGAAATTTTTACATTTGTTCACAAAATTCTTCACCTCTGCCCTCATATGATGCAGGAGCATCACAAGCCAGCACAAGTAAAGGACAATTGGATACGCACGAGGGTGCATTTTTAAGATATTTTGAATTTCAAAAGAATGGCACATTAATGTAATATCTGGAGAGACATAAGTCCTCTTAAATTATTTGGGGATTGTAACACAGATCTTGAGCGGTTTCGCTCATATGCCGGTTGTAGGAAATTAATGTAATCAATGTAAAGTAGATGTAGGCTTTAATTCGATTAGATAGCTTGAGGTTGTAGGAGGGAAAACTCAAAAAATCTCCCCCGTAGATGTATTGTATCATATTATTTTCATTGTAAGAGAAGAGCATAGGAGAGCGGAGAAGAAAATAGAATGTAGAAGTTGTATAAGAAGATAGCTAATGCTATATAACCCATGTACAAAAGAACTTGAGTTAATATAAGAATGCTTTAACTCAATTTCATGGTGTTGTTATGAATATTGTTTGCATCTATTGAATGGTATGTTTACAGTTTGCTTATATCCTCTGTTATGAATTTGTTTCAATGCTTTGTGTGTATGATTTCATGTTGAATGTATGAAGTCTGTGAGAGGGAGAGTATGATTTTCAATTGTTTTTCTTCCTAAGGATTCCTACAACAAGTGCAGTGAAGGTCCGCAAGGAGTGCGTTGATGAGATTCCAAGTTTTACCTTAGAAAAGATCAGGAGAGATAGAGTTGTCCTCATAACAACAAAAGTGCAAGTATAACACAGAGCTGTGAAAGGTGTGCGCAGGCCAAGTTAAAGTCTTAGAATTTTTCCAACTAGGTGAGTGGTTGAAGAACTGTTATTGCAATGAGTGCGCAGAGTTGGAAGATTTCATATAATCAGATATTATCGTGAAGACCGCAATGAGTGCGCACAAGAATTTCTTGGAATCCTTGAGTTAGCAACAAAAATCAAGATCACGAGAGTAGAGACTTGGAAAGTCTAGGGGCATAAGAGCTCGAAGTCATCTTGCAGAAACAAAGATTAGGAGGAAAGATGCCAAGTTGTTGGTGAGGATTCTTTGAGAACATGAATGGACGGTTGGGTTTCTCAAAGGGAGAAGCACAGATATCCGTGGACATTTGGATCCAGTGGATTAGTGGGGAGGTTAAGACTAACTGTATTTCAACACTCACAAGCTTGTGAGGATTAGCAGTCGTTATATCTCGAGGAACGAAAGTCGTTGATTGAGCGCTCTGAGATATCGACATTTTAGAAGTCGGAAGTGTGGAGGAATTTGTCTTCGGGAATCCCCGATACGTGAAATACCAATGCTATCTAGACGGTCAGATCTTAGGAGGTTCAGGACTGTTGATCTTTCGAGAGGAAGTCATGAGTTTGGACTTCAGGAAAAGAAGAAGAGTTGCATTGCGAACTCGTAAGTTGTGAAATCCTGACCTGTTTCGAGGAGAGGCCCGAGGATTTGGTTGGAGGTCATATGTTGAAGGCATAAGGGAGGAGTTAAGTATCGTTAGCCCATTTCATGGTTTCGAGAATCGGATGAGTTAGGGAAACTCGCAGAAGGAATCCTGAAATATCGAAATGCGAAGTCATGAAACTTGAAGAGCCATTTGAGCTAAGTCAGTGGTCACACAGTGGTCACGCAGAGTAGGGGTTCACGCCTAATGCTTGGTTCACATAGACATAACTTCTAAAAGGACCTGTTGTTTTAGATGCATTGAAGGTTCTAGTGGGAACTAAAGAGCCATTTCAGCTCACGGAAATAGAAATATCCAAAGATCGGGAGGTCAAGCAGACCCTACTGATGTAGGGGTGCTGCGTCAGGTGGTATCAAAGATAACAACTTATTTTTTTTGTAGAAGGAAGATAGAGGACAATTGTGATTTGAATTCTGCGTGGATAGATTGAAACAATGCCCCCAAGGATACATCAAGAGAGACCTATGCCTGATCCATGCGTGAAAAGGGAAAAGAATATTTTTTTGCTTGATTGGTTGCTATGGAGACAACACATAGGCGAACACCTGATAATGGAAATATCAGTGAGGCCGAAAGAGAAAACGAAGCTAGACACGAAGAAGAAGTTGTGGTGAAAGATGCTACAGAGGAATGTCTATTCAAAGTTGTTGCAAGAATAGGTGCTAGAGAAAAAATGTGCATCCCGATGTATGAAGGAAACTTAGATGTTGAGGAGCTGCTAGATTGGTTTAGAGCTCTAGATAAATTCTTCGATTATGAGGATATCAAAGAAGATAAGAAAGTAAAGCACGCTGTCACTAGACAGAAAGGGCATGCAACATTATGGTGGGATGAACTACAGGCTAATAGGTGTTGCAAAGGAAAGAAAAGAATCAAAATATGGGATAGGATGGTAGCAAATATGAAAGCCAAGTTCATACCCAGAGATTACAAAATTAATCTATTTCGAAGAATGCAGAATTTGAGATAGAAAGGGATGACAGTGAAGGAATACACTGAGGAGTTTTATAGGATAAACATTAAAGATGGTCATCGTGAAAATGATGATCAAAATGTCACTAGATATATGAATGGATTGAGATATGAGATTCAAGATGAGATGAGCATGGTGACAATCAGGAATGTGGAAGATGCTTATCATGTTGCTTCAAAGGCAGAAGTGAAATTGGCTCAAAATCAAGGTCAAAGGGGAAGATGTAGAAGTTAGAGCAGAGGCAAAAAAATTGCCCAAGACAGAGTACATAATCCCAAGGATGAAGAAAAGAAACCTCATAACCACCCAAAAAGGGGAGGAATCTCACCAAGAGGACAGCATGCCGGCAGGAACACTTTTCCTCGAGCAAGAGGAACAAGAAGGGTTACAGGAGGTAAAATAAAGTGTTTTGTCTATGGAAAGATCATACAAAAATATTTTGAATGTCCCTATAGAAAAAGATATGGAGGAGGTGAAGATCACATTTCATAAGCGCAAAGGCAAAATGTTGAGGTAGAATATGCAGAAGGCGAAAGATCCTTGATGATGAGGAAAATTCTCTTGAAGCCAGAGAAAGAGATGGAAAATCCAGTCAAGAGGAACAGTTTATTTAAGACTTATTGCAAGACCAAGGATATGGTATGCAAGGTGATAGTTGAAAGTGGAAGGACATATAATATAGTATCCACAAAAATGGTGGAAAATATGGAATTGGAAATAGTTTCACATCCCAGCCCATACAAGGTTTCGTGGTTGAAAAAAGGACATCAGGTAACTATCACTAAACAATTTGTAGTTGAATTTAGGATAGGGGGATACAAAGATGAGATATTATGTCATGTTATTCCCATGGATGTCTGTAATATTTTGTTGGGGAGGCCTTGGAAATATGACATAAATGTTAGTCATGACAGAGGAAATAACACATACACCTTGGAGAACAATGGTAGGACACATATGTTGTTGCCAACTGAGAACAAGAAGGTGAAAGAAGAAACAAGAAATACTATATTTCTCATGAGTGGGAAGAAACTTCTGGATGAAGTCAAGAAAGATGAAGAAATGCAGTTTGTTGTGGTGAGAAAACCTAGAGTCATATTGACCAGTACCTCAATATATCATCTACCTGAGGAGATTCAGAAAATGATGGAGAATTTCGTTGATATAGTGGTGGACGATTTACCTTGTTCGTTTTTTCCCATCATAACTACAAGCCATCACCTCGACCTTATACCAGGAGCAAGTTTACCAAAAAAAGAAGCATACAGAATGATGCCACAGGAGAATGAAGAAGTTAAGAAGCAAGCCCAAGATTTGATGGACAAAGGGTTGATTAGAGAAATCATGAGTCCATACGATGTGCCAATAGTGTTAAGTCCGAAGAAGGATGGTGGATGGAGAATGTGTATAGACTCGAGGGATATAAACAAAATCACCATCAGTTATAGATTTCCTTTACCCAGGATGGATGACTTGATGAATTGCTTGAGTGGGGAATTTTTTTTTTCAAAAATTGATTTGAAAAGCGGATATCATCAAATTAGGATGAGGGAAGGTAATGAATGGAATACAAAGACAAATGAAGGACTATATGAATGGCTTGTCATGTTGTTTGGATTGACGAATGTGCCAAGTACTTTCATGAGATTGATGAACAAATTCTTGAAACATTTCACTGGGAAGTTTGTAATTGTGTATCTTGATGATATAATGATATTCAGTAGGACTGAGGAAGAACATTTTAGACATTTAACTCTAGTGATGAGGAGGTTACAACAAGAGAATTTATTGATAAATTTGAAGAAGTCGTCTTTCATGAGGAAAGAACTTGGTTATTTGGGTTTTGTGATCTCTTCGAATGAGTTGAATATGGATCCTGAAAAGGTAAAAGCAATCAAAGAATGGTCATCACCAAGGAATATCTTTGAATTTATAAGCTTCCATGGACTAGTCAGTTTTTACATAAAGTTCATCATAAATTTTAGTGGATTCTATGCACCAATGATGGAGACATTCAAGAAAATACATAAATCGTTTCATTGGACAGAGGAAGCGGAGAAAAGCTTTGAGTTGTTAAAGGAGAAGGTAACTAGACAACTAGTTCTAGTTCTGCCAGATTTTACTAAGACATTTCAAGTGAGATGTGATAGAAGTGGATTTTCTATTGGAGTAGTCTTAAGTCAAGACAATAGACCAGTTTCATACTTCAGTGAGAAGATGAATGATGCCAAAAGGAATTATTCCACGTATGATAAGGATTTTTATGCAATCATACAAGCATTGAAGAAATGGAGGCACTACCTGGTTCCGAAAGAGTCTGTTTTGTATAACGACAACTAGGCCATAGAGTTTGTAACCAGATAGGAAAAACTGAACCAGAAACATGCAAAATGGGTTGAATTTATGCAGACCTTTACTTTTGTTATAAAACACATTTTTGGAAGTGCTAATAAGGCTGTTTATGCATTGAGCAGAAAATGTTTGATTCTGTAGGAGTTTCATGTGAAGAACTTAGGTTTTGATAGCCTTAAGGAAATGTACAGAGGTGATTCAGATTTTAAGGATTCTTATGAAGCATGTGAGAACCATGTTATAAGAGACGGGAGCCAATGGATTGAATATTTAATTCAGGATGGATTACTATTTAAAGGAAATCAATTGTGTATCACGAAGAGTTCTATGAGAGAAAACCTTTTAAAGGAAAAGCATAGTGGGGGATTGGTTGGACATTTCGGCCGAAAAAGAATATGCGCAACTTAACAGTTTGTATTATTGGCCAGGAATGAGGACATATGTCAAGAAATTTGTCAGTATAAGTAGAGTTTTCCAACACGCAAAGGGGAAAAGACAGAATGCAGGGTTGTATCAACCACTGCCAATACCGGGGAGATCGTGGGACACGGTAAGCATGGATTTTGTGTTAGGACTGCCTAGGACACAAAGAGTTTGTGATTCCATATTCGTGGTAGTCAAAATATTCTCAAAAATGGCACATTTTATTCCATGTCAGAAAACCAGTGATGCAACACACATTGCAAATTTGTTTTTCAAAGAAGTTGCTCGACTTCATGGTTTACCCAAGAGTATTGTTTCAAACAGAGATACCAAATTTGTTGGTCATTTTTGGAGGACACTATGGAAAAAGATGGGGAAACAATTATCTTTTAGCTCAGCATATAACCGTCAGACGGATGGATAGACTGAGGTAGTAAATCAAAGTTTGGGAGACTTATTGAGGATTTTAGTAGATGAACATCATAATCAGTGGGATCATATTCTGCTGCAAGTGGAATTTACATATAATGACTCACCTAATAGAAGCACGTGACAAACCCATTATAGATAATGTATGGAATGCAACCAAGAGGAGTATCTCAGTTGAGAGACTTAGAGCAGAGTGAATTTAGAAGTGTCAGAGAAAAATATTTTGCATCAGAGATGCAGGAGCTCCACAGTAAGTGTTATAACCCTATAATTTATAGGATCAATTGGTGACTGAATTGTTATCTTCTTAGTGTTTTTGTTTGTCAAATGATTTTTCATTCTGCAAATAATTTGAGAAGAAAAGAAAAAGAAAAGAAAAAGAAAAAGAAAAGGAAAAAGAAAGAAAGAAAAGGAATAAAAGAGGGCATAAAATAAATTCAATAGAGCCCCATGCAATAACAATGACTTGGTCCATACCTTTCAAGCATGGACAATTTATTTTAAATTAATGTTGATAGGAATAGTGAATAAGCTTGGCTAAACTGTTTAATCTTAGCCAGGTGATTTAGTTTAGTTAGTGAATAAATCTGACCAGACTGCCTAATCTTGGTCAGATAGCCATAGGATAGAGTAATTTCTTAGTCCGACAGTTTAATCTGGGCTAATTGTCATAGGTGATTAGGTTAGAGCATAGGGTAGTTTGCTTTATCTCAATAAAACAAGCTTGATTATCGATGTTGAGCCATACCTTTGATGTTTGAAGTTTTTATACCTAACCCCCATGGTGATTAAAACATAGAAAAGCTCGAGAAAACCCACAAAAATGTACTTATCCTAAGTTTTCGAGAAAATATAATTTTGCGCTCACCAAATAAAGATCACGCATAGATGAGAGGCTAGAGAGAACCAGCACAGATCAACGGTCGACAGATTTTTTCGGACCCCCCTGACTGTTCTACCTTTAACGGTGGGGCAAGGGTCTGGAATCAGAGATAACATATGCACACATATGGACGGCTCAGGATTCACCACCTAGATCTACGACTTATATTGGATTCTAGACCCGCCCATCCATTCTTCCATTAATGGTGGGTAGGGGGGGGTCCAGAATGTTATTTAAATATCGCGCACATATTTGTGGTTGAGATGGAAGTGCACAAATCAACAACTCATGGTGTTTTTCGGACCCACCCAATCGATCTNATGGAATATTCTCTGGTGGGCTCTTTTTCTCTACGTGGCATAAATTCATTGGTTGAGACTTCCACCGCCTATCATTTCTGACATGTCCTGTCACCCCATGATGTCATCATCCATGTTTTTCCCCTAGAAGTCACATCTCATTACTCTGTCAGTCCCTTTCCCCTTGTTCGTCGTTACAAGTCCTCTCACCATGGTTACTCCCCAATCAGCTCCCGCCACGTTGCCTGGTCGTATTCATCATTCATTACTACCTGCCATCTCATGCTCCAAACAATCCATTGGCAATTTATTATTGGATAGCTTATCCGTTAACTTGCTGACCTGTCCCTTGTGCCCAACGGATATCTGTTCACTCAAAACCACCCTCTCCCTTCTTTCCTCCATTGCTTACTGTGTCCTCTCACCAGAAAATACCTTTCCCATCACATCAAAGAATTTCTCCCCATTTTCTCTATGTTTCATTCAAACGTCCCAAGCCACCATCATCCCCACTAACGATTGTTTGATTTGCAGGTATTTTTATAGTGATGGCGCCAAAATAAAAAAGGACAAAAGCTGAGGAAAATCGTTTCTTCCCGTCGCCTGTCGACCTCGACAGGATCCCCGTGGTGGACAAAGACCATTTGATCACAGACACCAGATGTAAATTCGACTTTGTGAACTTGCATTCATGGCTCAAAGAGGTTTTCCTTGACCAGAGCGATGAAATTGGGATCTAGGAGTCAAATCTTCCACTGTATATTTTCCCCCAGATTCACCACTTTCCCGAATTCTCCCTCAAATGCCAGGCCCATTATATCCCTGAACAAAGAGCCATTATGTCTTCGTCCGGAGAAATTATTTTCCTCATCACACCAAAAACCATTGACCAGATGACGTAGATACCTAGAGCCGAATATGCCTCACCTTTCAACCTCGAAATCATCATGGAGCTCTACCAGAAGTTGTCTTTCCCCAAAAGAGCTCAGATTTTTGAGCTTTTCCTCCCACAATTTGCTAAGATCCCCACTACAAACCCCCCTTATCCTTCCTCCCTGTTCTTAGTAAAGGGAAACTAGGTCATCACGTCACTATGTGCCTTGCTTGGATATTTTTTGGATCAATGGGTGGATGAACCCATCTTGGGATTTCTATCCATTTTCTCCACCGATGAGAGACCCACTACTCAATTCGACTACAGTACATTCCTGGCGGACAGAATTCACGAACAATTCATTAACTTCACCACAAAAGGCATGTTTCGATATTCTTCAATACTGGCTTACCTGTCCGTTTTCTTTCAAGCAGAAAAATTTTCCTTTTCAATGCAAAAGATGGATAAGTATGGGAGACCACAGGAAGTGACAACGTGGACTTCACTACTCAGACATAACTCTATAGAATTAAGTTTCAAGTAGTTCATCGAGCATCTCTACCACCAAGTGGTGAGTATGCTCAGCGGCAGACCCAAACTTAGAATTAAGGAGGAAATTCAGAGGATTTTACATCTCTCAGACCTTACAAAGACTGGTGATTGGTACCTGTACCAAAACCACACTGAGATCAGAGTTTATGGGTGTGAGTTGGCCCCATACAAATTGCCCAGGTATTTACCCATGAGGATTTTTTCCTTGGAGTACATAAGGCAGATGATCAATTCAAACGACATACATTTTGTGTCTCTAAAAAAGAAGCAACAACTTAGGATCAAAGGGGAAATAGGATCACTCATTTACAATAGCCAAGGCACCGAGGAGGAAGCAGATAGACTACTAAAAGAAATTAAGTTTTTTGTTAGTTTCGCATGGAATTATGATCCGTGCGGGATAATTTCCGAGATGAGGATAAAAAATAAGAATATCCCATATGTTCACACATCCAGGCCTGAGGTAGAGAAGTTTGAAAACTAAAAAGAATGGGAGACAAACACTCTGGTTGAGACAGAACAATAGGACCCTTCGGTCACTGTTTCACAGATGAATACACCATAGGTTCCAAAGGAGAAAAGGCCCATGAAGGATAATTCACCTTACATCACTGAGGTATCATCTGAAGAATTCCAACTGCACACAAAGAGGCTAAAAACCACTCAGGCACCCGACACGGCTGGCGAAAAGGCAATTCAATCTACTACAACTATGGAGGTGGATCGGTCGCTCCTTAGTACAAGCACCAAATAGATCATAACCACTATATTTCCCAAGAAGCCTATAGATACTCCACCAGTCAACCAACCAAGAAAAACAGGACCAAAATTGAGTATTTTTTAGAAGTACGATTTGATAAAAAATAAAATTAGACACTGACCAACAACACATATGCTCAGTTCTAGAATAAAAAATCAACTGCTCAACACAGACTACTGTCAACATTCGACACTGAGAAGTGTAGAATGCAAATGGCATTTATTCTAGCATAGGTGCCAGACCCGAAAGTAATCACCGATTACAAGAGGGAAACATTCGAATTCCAGACTAAGGATGTGCATCCAGCTGATCAAATGGATCTACACAGGAAACTGGAGAAATGGTTTTCTCCACATTGGAAAATGCTTCCACTGTTGCCTCAGTGTTACAGGTATCACTGAATAATGTCTAGATGCATCTTAAGTTAGAAAAGATATCATCATTTGCCAAGGATAACAGGATCAAGACACTGGAAGAACTGGTCCTCAAGATCGGGTATGATCCCTCGAATGTGAAAGCAGTCGAGGAGATGCTCAAAAAGAAAAATGTTGATATAGAATCTCTGAGGAAACAGTTGAAATTGCAACCAATAGAAGACTCATAGGCAAAGGAAATAGTGGAGACAGAAGGAGAAAAGGACAAGATGTTCAAACTGATCATGGAAAAAAACACACAGTTGAAGGAAATGGAAGCAGAATTGGAGAAACTAATGAAAGAGAAGGAGCAGTCAAAACCCATGGAAGTCATTCCACTAAGAGCAATTCCACTCACAAGAGTGAGCACAACGTCTGTAGCAGAAATTCCCTCGGAAAATCCACTGACAACTTTGGAGAAGACTGTTGAATTGGAATTTGCAAGAGACAAAGATTAGCAGACTCAGAAAGGAGATTGATAACCTCTAGGAACTCAAGTCTTCTTATCAAACCAACTACTCCAAGAGAAGCAGACATCAGACCAACTCAAATGGGAATTACAACAACTTCAGAAGAAAACAGTGGTGGGAAAAACATTTGTTGAGGTCAAGGAAAGTATCTGGACGGATATCACCAAGTCCATAAATGAAATATGGCCAATCATACAAATCATGTTCGAGAAAAATGAGTTGGTGCAAAGAAGTAAGCAAACCATTGAGAATATAAGAGAAGAACTAGGAGAGATGCCTACAAAAGCTACTGAGATCATCAAGTTTCTGAATTCCAAAACCAGAGAGGAGCTAGAAGATATCAAGATTGAAGATAGGACAAAGACCATCCTTGAGGTCAAAAGGGTCCTGACCAAGAGAGGACTGATGCTACAGCTAGAGGAAAAGGTCCAGATCATGGACACAGGAGTGCAAAGATTCTTCAGCAAGATCGAAGCTCTACAGAAGAAAGGCCTTCCTGGTTTGAATGTTATAAATGACAAATTGATGACACTCCTTGATTATAAAAGGAGACTAGCCACTGTGGCTAAGGATAGCTCAAAATTTTCAGGGATACAATGCAGTATCATGAGAAAGGCATTCTTAGATTCTTTACAGTTAGATATTAGCATACATCATGAGATCCAATACATCTTCATCACCAAGCCAACTTTTGGCAAGTACACGGAGATGGATGAAGTTTACTGTAGATTGCTCAAAGTCAACATTCCTAGTCACCTTTGATGGGAAGAGCTTTGCAATCTAATCGAGTAGTCAATGAGCTATTCAATCCCAGACAACTATCTAGTAAGACAAGGTCATGCAGAGGCCTCACCAACGGTTCACCCAGAAAACATCATGAAGTTTCGACACATCATCAAACAGTTTCCTAGATTTTTGTATCTTGTTAAGTTAGTTAGCTAAATTCAGATTTTCCACGTCCTGATCTTTAATGACAGGATCGTTTGTATCGTTGGTTATAAATACTTCAAACTTTGAAGTATTGAGGGTTGATCTTCACTCCCTGCAAGCTACAAGACTTTAATTTTTGTCAAGAGATCTTCCAGTAATACAAGAGATGTTTTCACAGGATTCTCGCATGTTATTCATTGGTGATGTTTTCTTTTCTATGTTGAATGTTCTTCTTTCTCAGTTGTCATATCGTTTTCTAATATAATCTTTGAAAGTAACGCATGTTGCAGGATTTATCTTTGTATACCCTGTTTCTGAATTTGAATGATTTTAATGTTTATCTTCTAATATTATAGTTAAGAAATTCTTAAATGCTTTTTTGCTTTAATTGACATTCTCGTCTTTTCTGCTATTCATCATTTTACTACTAAAGAATCCAACGAATGCATTATCTTGCCCTGTGAAAAGAATCTTTTTTCTCTATTTTAGATTTCTATCTTTATAATACAGACCCCTTAGCCCAATGGATGCATAAAGCCCTTTTCATCCAACACAACAAAGCAACAAACCTTTTCACTCTTATTCATTTTATATAACTAGCCTAATATCTTAAAGTTGAAACATATCTAAATCATACAGAGAGATCCCTCTCTGAAGCTGGTAGGGCTAGATTCTAGATTCAAAGTGGTTGGATAAAG
>SNQJ01S0058377.1:0-10305 GCA_010110895.2 Picea sitchensis | reverse complement strand
ACATCTGTCAGGTTGGGGTTTATGTTCAGTGTTTTGCCAGGTTCAATTTCTACTGGTATACTTTTAGAAGAGATGGTGGTTGATGTTTGAGGTGGGTTTTCAGAGTTAAGGTTTTCCTGGTTATCCGACTCCAAAAATGAAGTTAGTTGGTTATGAGTTTTTGGAGTCATGGAGGAAGGTTCACAAATAAAATTATTACTTACTTCATCCTCAGTGGCATCTTTAAGGCTTAAGGCTTGTCCGATAGTCAATATAGGTTTAGTAGTTTGATCGTCAAAGTCCACCCATAAAGAATTGTCATTATTAATCAAGGGTGTAGTGTGAGGGTAGAGGGTAAGCTATTTAGTCTCATATCCATTGGAAATTGTCATTGAACCAGATCTACAGCTGATAAAAGCGTATGTTGTGGCTAGCCAAGGCCTACACAAAATTAGAGGGTGGCCCCCCAACTTTGTTTTAGGTTGTAATACCACAAAGTCAGCTGGATAATTCCAGGATTCAACTGACATGATTAGGTCTTCAATGACTCCTTCCAGTTTGATTGTAGAACTGTCTGTTAATTCTAGAATGGTTGGGGTGTCTCTGATTTCATTCTTCAATTGTAATAGTTGTGAGGTTTCAAGAGTTATAATATTGATAGCATTGGCTAAGTATACTAGGACTCGATGAATTATTGTTTTTCCAATCTGCACTGAGACGGTAGGATGGTTGGGATCACCATATTTAACAGGGGGAACTTTAGCCGACATTAGTGCAGACAAATCACCCATGACATGAACTGTGAGGGGATCTTTAGTTTTCCTGCTGGATTTCTTAACACAAATGTCTCGCATAGTTCTGGCATAAATTGGTACGTCTCTTAGTGCTGGTAATAGTGGATTTTTGACATAAAGATTTTGTAATTCCCCTAGAAGATTGAAAGCAGGTGGCTCAGGCATTTTAGTTAAAGTTAAACGCTCAGGAAATGGTGGTTTTGTTGTTTCAGCAGCAGTGTTGGAGGATGATTGTACCTCTTCAGGTACATCATGCTTTGTTCTTTCCACTTTATTGGAATCAGAAGAGGTAACATCAGCAATGATAGGTTCTACTATTTTCCCAGATCGTAAATGAATATCATTGCATTGTGCAGGGAAAAGAGAAAGTATAGGTTGGTTTTGAATATAAATGCACTGCACAACCTTATTATTGGGGTTAGGGTTAGGTTGTACAGGTAGTTGGGGCCTCATCATTTGATTGTTTGGTGGAGTACCTGATGGTGAGGAGAGTGGTTGTAGAAATTGCGATTGAGGTAATTGATTTGGGAATGGGGGTTGTTGACCTCTCCAATTTGGATTCCATTGGTTAAGGTAAGGTTGTTGTTGTGGAGGCCAAGGAGTCCACATTGTTGGATCTACAAAGGGAGGGTTAGTTTGTTGCATGGGTGGGTAATTCATTTGATTGAGGTATTGCATTTGATTATAGGGAGGGTAATTTTCTTGATTAAAAGAAGGATAGTTACTCCAACGATTAGAAGATGTAAATGGCATATTAGGATTCATACCTTGTCCCCGTGGCTGCCACTGCCTTCTCTGTGTCAACAGATAGACAGCTTCAGCTTCTTCATTAGTTGGTTGTAATGATGCCTTGATTCCTAGTAAAGAAGGGCATTGTTGAGTTTCATGATCCTTATCACAAATGGTGCAGATTGGATTTTTGTCCAATGGGCATTCCCTTCGTGGGTGCTTATCTCTGCATTTGGAACAAAAGATGGACATAGTTGCTTCTTCTTCGGCTTGTTTCTTTTGAATTTGCAAGGTATCAATTTGTGAGGCAAAAGAGCTTAACATTTCATTTTTAAAACCCTTAAGTAAATTACCTATTTCATCTCTTGTTTCTCCTCCACTGGATGATTTTTGAACTCTTGAAAATGTGGTATCCCTGCTATTTGATCTATTCCTTGAAGCTCCTCTTGAACATCTTTTACATAGGTTAACAATTTCATCATATGATTCTTTAGATATGTCCCCTTTTCTAAGCATATCCAACATATCTAGACAATCATCCCTTACTCCTTTTAGTAATATTGTTTTAAAAATATCTTTACTTACATCGGGGTTACTGGATCTTTGTAGATTATACTGTAGCCTTTCTACAAAGTCCTCCAAATTTTCATCCTCTTTCTATATCATCTTGAATAGTTCCTATCTTTTTTCTCTTGTTTGGAAATAGTCGTGGTATTTATGCAGGAATTTTTGTTTCATCTGATCCCATGTTGTGATTACATGACCTCCAAGACTCATGAACCATCTTAATGCATTTCCTTTCAATGTTGTTGGAAATAGCTTTAATTTTTTAGCATTGGAAATGTAATCATAACTTCTGCATAATATGTCAAACTCGAAAAGGAATTCGTCGGGATCTTCTGAAGATAAACCATGAAAGTTAGGTAAACCTGATAGTGGAATATTCTTCATGGGAGCTACTCCTCTAGGAATATCACCAATAGGAAATCCTAAGGTGGAAAAAGAGTTTTCATCATTTACCTCTCCTTCAGGACCTGCCTGTTCTTCATGATGCAATTCTTCATTATACTCATCCATGGTTTCTTCTGTTTGTTCCCCTACTGCACTTGCTCGATCCTCAATGTTTTCCGTTGGTTTCTCAACTGTTTCAAGACTCCAAATCTCTTTCCCTGTTTCAAAGTTTGCTTGAAAGGAAGGTTGGGATTTTTGTTTTCAAGAGCTTGGTCACTGAGGAGCAACAGATTCAAATTTTGATATAATCTCGTCAATAAAAGTCTTTCTTCCTCCCCTTCCTCTACCCCTGCCACCTGTAGGATCAGTTTCTTTGGGGTCTCTGCGTCCTCTCATGCAATCTTTATATATGAAAGAACATAAGTTCTTTTGAAATCTATAATTTCCTTCCCCGACAACGACGCCAAAATGTTGGTCACTGTAATTGCTTATTAACTAAACAATCAAGTGTTACATAAATTGTCAACCCAGGGAAGTCTGTTTACTTCAAAGACAATCACACACTGTATATGCTCAATCTCAAAAGCAATCTGGATTTGTAGTAAAAGTACATTAATCACACCTTGCCTTGAACAGACTGAAGTTCTACTTTGAATTACAGAAAAGTAATCTATCTATTGCAGAGTTCGAAGTTTAAGGAAATAATTATCAAAAGAATCCTGGATTTCATTAAGAAACAACAACCTAGGAAAGAAATCTTTCAAGATACTGCAAAAGAAAATACCAACTATTATGTAACAGAGAACATGACCATATTCCCCAAGAAGGAATCTTCAGCACCTGTTTCCGACTATCACACTTTCATGAACTCATTACTAACCAAAATGATTGACACGTACTGAAGGCTAACTATCTCATAATAGAGAACATGACCCTATTCCCCAAGTAGGAATCTTCAACACCTGTCTCTGATTATCACACTTTCATAAATTCATCAAGCATAATTACCAACCAGAATGATTAACAGTTACCCACGTGGTCTCAAGCAGCAGCGATGGTTGATGCTGGCTTAAGGTGCAGTTGTTGTGGCCAGTGTAACAACTCCTTCTTACTATTGTGTTAATTGCTTCCATCATCGCATACCTCAGACTATTTCAGCAACGAGGTTTGCGTGCTTTTGACTGTTTCAGCAACGGGTCTTCAAGCAACAACAATAATCTGCAGTTCGAACTGTTTCAACACTATATGTTTTTGATCGATGGCTAAGTATGAGAGTAATGTAAAATTACATGTAAAACAAATTAAACATATATAAAAGAGAAGAAATGTTATATACCTTTGGAAAGATAGTTTAAGGTGATAATGTGAGCTTAAATGTGAGTGGGAAAATGATATAATGATAGCAAAAATTATGAACAAAAAGGTACATTATAGGGTCCTAACAGATTACTGCACCCGCTTCAACAATTTGTATAATGCAATCCCAGCCATATTAATCCTCCACAAAATTTAGCATTGATAAAATTCCCTTACGGTTTTGACGCTGATATGTCATATCACTTAAGGGAAAGAAATTCCACCACCATGGAAGACATGTAGAAAAGTGCAATAAGCATGGAGGCTAACCTGTTGGCTAAAAGGGCACGACAGAGGATGGAGATGAGAGTCACAATTAAAGAGGAACCTTCCACATCTTCTTCAGATTCCAAATTGGATTCCTTAGCTAGAGCAATGGAAAGGATGATGGAGAGACTTACTGTATCCGAAAGAAACCCTCCTAGAGAAAACCAACCAGCTCCTCAAATTCGGAATCCTAACTTCAGAAGAAACCCTCCTCAAATCCTACAGAGAGATCCTAGGGATCAAAGAGATTAGAGGGGTCATGATCAACAGATCAGACCACCCCTACAGGAAAATTATGTCGATGAAGGAGAAGAAGTAATTGAAGAACTGGAGGATACACACATAAACCTCATGGGAATTCACGATAACGAAGCTATTTTCCTCACCCAAGAAGAGAAAGAACTTTTTCTTCTTTCTCAAACAAAGGTGAGTGAGGAAGATGAAGATACTGAACAACAAGCCTTTGAAAATGTTATTATGGAGTTACACCGACAATATAATCTATGAAGCAAAAAGAAAGACAAAAGTTCCACAAAAAAGGTAACCAAAACGAAGAAGATAGTCGAAACCAAGAAAACCCCTGAGCTTTCTACCGAGAAGATCCCTGAGAAAGGTAATGTTGAAGTCCCAGCAAAAAGAAACCTTACTATTTCAAAAATATCATCGCAGACTGAGGTTTCATCAACCAACTCACCAAATACTTTTTCCCAGAAGACTATGGTGGACAAATTAGAATTGCAGAGCCAAAGCAGAGCACCTACTCCTTTCAGCCTCGAAGGGGAATTAGCTAAAGTGAAAATTCCCATTCCTCTTTCCGAGTTGATGAGTAAGGACTCTTACCGATTGCAGGTGATCAAACCACTGAGCATTGAACCTAATATAGGCACGGAGGCCTTAACTATTGGATCGACGAATCATTCATATACTATAAATCTTACCGATGATCAACTTGAACTCCTGCTCGACCTTGAAGTTGATGGTCAGACTGACAATGGTGTTATCTCTCCTTTTTACATCAGCCTTAATATACATGACTTGATTTTGCATAATGCTATGTTAGATTCGGGTGCTTCCCATAACATGATGCCTAAAGAAGCGATGGAAAATCTAGGACTCGAGGTCACCAGACCTTACAAGGACTTACACTCTTTCGACTCCAGCAAAGTTAGATGTATCGGTTTGATGAAGGACTTATGTATCACTCTAGTTCATATTCCATCAAAAAGCATGGTTATGGATGTTGTGGTCGTAGACATTCCCCTGAAATATGGTATGTTGATGTCTAGGTATTGGGGGGCCAAGTGGAAAGGTACTTTGTAGTTGGATATGTCATATGCCACCATCCCGGTATTCGAGCAACAGAGAAGACTGTACAGAGAGACATTGATGAAATATATGGTCAGCAGCCAAGAAAATCCACATAACTATCCCCTGTACGCTATACATTTTGACCTAGATTCCTTTATCCTATATAACAACGGTGATACAGGAGAACAAATCACTCAGCTCGAAGAATATACATCTGGTCCGAACGAAGGCCAAGAAATCATCGAGGTAGATAGAAAGAAAAATGTGATAACTGAAGAATTGCCAGCAGATTTCTAGAGCATGGAATTTGATGGAGCCGTAAGCAAAGAAGGAGTTGGAGTAGCAGTTTGGTTGCACAATCACAAATCCAGGTATTCGGAAAACCATTCTTACAAACTGAATTTTCAATGCACTAACAACATAGTTGAGTACGAAGCTTTGATGCTCAGTCTAAAACTACTGAAGAAGGTTGGTGCCAAACAAATCATGGTAAGAGGAGATTCCAAATTAATTATCAAACAAATCAAAGGTGAGTATGCAGCAAAAAATCCCTATCTCAGAGCTTATAGCAATGTTGTTCTAGATTCCCTTAAATGTTTCACTGAAGTTGATTTGCAGGTGATGCTCAGGGGACAAAATATTTTAGTAGATGAATTGGCTACGTTAGCGGCCACATGCAAGATACCTTTTCATTCCACTCGCCCATACACGATGGAGGTGAAGTGCATACCGACTGTCCCAAACAACATCAGATACTGGAAGGTATTTGGTAATGATGATCAAATTGAAGATTTTCTACAATGTAAAAATGATTTCGAGTGTACAAACATAGACTTAGAAAATGAGGATGAAAATGTAAATAGATCTGATTTTGGAAATGATAGTGTAAATAAGATAGATTCAGAAGAGTTAGGTGAAGATGAGATATAATCTGATGTTTTACATTTAAAGAGTAATGTTTTACCTAGGGGTTTAGTTACTTTAGAAGACATATTTGATTTTAATGATGTAGCTAAAAAAACAAAAATTGAAGCCATTGGTCAAGAAGTTGAAGATTGTAATATAGGGACAGAAGAGAAACCCAGGATGGTAAAACTTTCCAAATCATTACCCCTTGAGAAGAAACTCAAATACATTGAAATTTTCAAGGAATATTCAGATGTATTTGCCTGGGGTTACGAAGACTTGAAATCTTATGACACAAGCATCATACAACATAGGATCCCGATAAAATAAGATCAAAAACCTTTCAGACGGAAACTTAGGAGAATAAATCCCAAGTTACTTCCCCTGATAGAAAAAGAAATCAAAAATATGTACGATGCTAAAATCATAGTTCCATTACGATTTTCCAAATGGGTTTCAAATCTGGTCCCAACCTGAAAGAAATCCAGGGAAATCAGGCTTTGCATTGATTTTCAAAATCTGAACAAGGTCTCTTTAAAGGACAACTAACCATTGCCAAAAATGGATCACATATTACAAAAGGTAGTTGGATCCAGTCGGATCTCTCTATCGGATGGGTTCTCAGGCTATAACCAAGTCCTCGTTCACCCAGATGACCAAAAGAAAACAACTTTCATAACACCATGGGGTACTTTCATGTATGTGAAAATGACTTTCGGATTGATGGATGCCGGGGCCACTTTCTAGAGAGCGATGGACATCGATTTTTTGGAAGAACTCAGAAAATTTATTGTCATTTATTTGGATGATGTAACTATGGTTTCTCAATCCGATGATGACCACTTACGACATCTCAGACGAGTGTTTGATAAATGCAGGAAATTTGGGATTTATTTGAATCCTAAGAAGAGCCTTTTTGGATTAGAGGAAGGTAAACTGTTGGGGCACATAATATCTAAGGACATAATTAAGATAGACCCCAGTAGAATCGAGGCCATACAGAAATTAGAACACCCAAGATATATAAAAGAGTTACAGTCTTTTATTGGAAAAATAAACTTTCTGAGAAGATTCATACCCAACCTAGCCGAGCTTCTCAGGAACATCACAAACATCTTAAAAAAGGACACACAAATAAAATGGGACATTGAGTCCAAACAATCTTTTGAACAAGTCAAACTTGCACTCATACAAGCTCCAGTCTTGATCAGTCCTGACCTCACCAAATATTTTTATCTTTTTTCTTTCGCTTCTGAACATACCATTGCAGCAATATTACTACAAAAAAACAATGAAGGGTATGAACAACCCATAGCCTTTTTCAGTAAATCTTAAAGAGATGCTACTTTGAATTATAAAATAATGGAGAAACAAGCTTTTTCCCCAGTGAAAGCGATAAAATATTTTAGATTATATATTCTCCATTCCCATACCATCGCATATGTTCTGAACGTAGTAGTAAAAGACATTTTAACTCAGGACAATCCAGACGGTTGAAGAGGAAAATGGATTGCTATCATTCTAGAGTATAACATAGAGATTAAGCCTACTAAACTGATTAAAGGTCAAGGTCTAGAAGAGTTAATGGCTGAATCCAATTTCCATGCTCTTGACATTAGTTTGTTAGTTGCAGTAGACGAACAAGGTGAGCAAGCGAATCCAAGCGTGAAAGAGGCATTTCTGAACTCTCCATGGTACGCAGACCTGATTTTTTTTTTCATAACTTACAAGCTCCCCCTGGTCTAACCAAAACTAAAGATAGGTTTTTGAAATTGAAGGCATTAAAATTTTGCATTCTAGAAGACAATCTATATTGGAAGGATCCTGGAGGTATTTTGTTAAATTGTCTATTGAAGGATGAAGCTGACAAAGTATTGCATGATTTTCATGTAGGAGACTGTGTTGGTCATCTGAGCTGGAAGACCACATCTAATAAAATTCTCAGATCTAGGTTCTATTGGCCTACGCTATTTGCAGATGTGCATCAGAAAGTGACTTTGTGTCATAAATTCCAGGTGTTCGAGGGCAAAAAGAAGCTTCTTCCTTTGCCCCTTAAACCAATCTCTATTGAAGCTCCTTTCCAGCAATGGGGATTAGACTTCATTGGAGAAATACATCCTCCCTCTTCTGGCCAGCACAGGTGGATTCTTACTGCTATAGATTATTTCACAAAATGGATCGAAGATGTACCAAGTAGGCAAGTTATTGATTCTATCATTATTAAATTTCTTGAAAATAATATCTTGTCTCGTTTTGGATTTCCTAGAAAGATTATAATTGACAATGTAGCTGATTTTCGATCAAAGAAGCTCATAGATTTTTGCAACCAGTATCATATTGGTTTGGGACATTCCATAGCTTATTATCCTCAAGGAAATGGGTTGGCAGAGTCATCAAATAAAACCATGGTGAATATTATCAAGAAAACGGTGCAAGAAAATAAAAAGTCATGACACAACAAGGTGGTTTTCACACTATGGGTCGATAGACTGACCACCAAGAGGTCAATTGGTATGTCACCATATCAATTGGTCTATGGCACTGAAGCAGTTTTTTCCACTTCCTTAGGAGTTCCAGTCATGAAATTGTTGCAAGAGATACAAGCCGAGCCGAATGATTCCCAAAGCAGAATAAACCAAATGATCCACTTGCAACAGTCTAGAGAGGAAGTATACAACAAAACTCAGGTTGTCCAAGAAAATCTTAAGAAGATCTTTGACAAAAGAACTAAATAAGACGACTTTGAGTTAGGTGACTTGGTTCTGATATGGGATGCCTGAAATGAAGATAAGGGGAAACATGGCAAATTTGATAATATATGGAAGGGACCTCACATCATTCAAGCATTCATAGGAAATAATGCCTTCTTTCTCAACAACAACGATGGGACAAATCTGCCAGGAGGACCTGTAAATGGAAGAATGATGAAGCACTATTCACCTCCTCAGTAGGGACCTAAAGTCACACTTTTCCATTGTATAAACCATTTTTATTTTTCTTGCACGTTTCTGAGTGAACAACTTTGATCAAATAGTTGAATCCTACAGAAAAGGCCCTAAGCCACTGAACATTGTCTTCCAATTTTCAAAATAAAACCAATCAAGTAATAGAGGCAACTATTGAGAAAATTTCTCAGAACATCAGGAATCAGGATTCTTGGCACTTCACAAGGAGAGTATCATTCCCAGGTGGAGCTGTTGTTATAACCCTATAATTTATAGGATCAACTGGTGACTGAAATGTTATCTTCTTAGTGCTTTTTTTTGTCAAATGATTCTTCATTCTGCAAATAATTTGAGAAGAAAAGAAAAAGAAAAGAAAAGAAAAGAAAAAGAAAAGGAAAAAGAAAGAAAGAAAAGGAACAAAAGAGGGCATAAAAGAAATTCAATAGAGCCCCATGCAATATTAATGACTTGGTCCATACCTTTCAAGCATGGCCAAGTTCTTTTAAATTAATGTTGATAGGAGTAGTGAATAAGCTTGGCTAAACTATTTAATCTTAGCCAGGTGATTTAGTTTAGTTAGTGAAAAAATCTTACCAGATTGCCTAATCTTGGTCAGATAGCCCTAGGATAGAGTAATTTCTTAGTTTGATAGTTTAATCTGGGTTAATTGTCATAGGTGATTAGGTTAGAGCATAGGGTAGTTTTCTTTATCTCAATAAAACAAGCTTGATGATCGATGTTGAGCCATACCTTTGATGTTTGAAGTTTTGATATCTAACCCCCATGGTGATTAAAACAGAGAAAAGCTTGGGAAAACCCACAAAAATGTACTTATCCTAAGTTTCCGAGAAAATATAATTTTGCGCTCACCTAATAAAGATTGTGCATAGATGAGAGGCTGGAGAGTACACACAGAGATCAATGGTCAACATATTTTTTCGGACCGCCCCCCCGCCCGATCGTTCTATCTTTAACGGTGAGGGGGGGGGTCTGGAATCAGAGATAACATATGTGCATATCTGGATGACTCAGGCTTCACCACCTAGATCTACGGCTTATATTGGATTCTG
>SNQJ01S0058376.1:124709-136322 GCA_010110895.2 Picea sitchensis | reverse complement strand
ACTGGATCATGATCAAGTTTATGATGTTATTAGGGTAGTTATGTGACTGCATCAATGGGATCATTATAGATTAATGATGTTTTTATTTGGCCACTTCAACTTAATATTCAAACTTTTAATGTTGAACAAACATAAATTCACTGATTTTTTGAATTGCAGTTGTAAGTGATGTATTTGTTATTATTACACCACAGGGAAATGAAGAGAATGTGGCCTACTATTTGATATGATGCAAAAAAATAAAAAGCAAGTTTTCATGACCATATCAAGATGGATATTACACATACTAGATTGATGACATGATTTTGATGGGTCACTTTTTTGAAAAAGTGAAAAAGCAAGGTAATTATATTATCTATACATATTTTATTCTTAAATGTATATCTTTCCAGTACAATCATTTGGTGATTGTAATCTCAAATACAACTCATGGAAATAAAAGTGAAGAGAGGTGAATCGAGGAGATGGAAGATGGTGGAAGTTGACCACGAACATATTATGGAGACTTCCATTTCTATAACCCATTGGCCAAACGAGTAAACAATAGGCCACTTTTGAGGTTGACCTTGTTGGTAAACTAACCTATTATACAATGACTTAATGTAATTTTTTACTATATTTCTTTGCATCTTTGTCATCTGAGCCTTTGAAATTTATTTCCTTGTTTGTTTGGATTGCATTTTTTGTTTATGTTCCATTTATATTATATAATTGAAATCATTTAGATTCATTTTTTATAATTATATTAAATATAATTCAAATAACATTAGAGTGATGTAATGGAAGTGCAATGGGACCATATCCCATTAGCATAGGTTTTAACCCTAGATCTAACACAAGTACCAAATGCGTTGGATCTACTCATATTATTAAACAAAAAATAAATACAAATTTGCATTTACATGTGTGCCTTATTGTCTAATCTGCCCTTCAATTAACTCTCTATCAAGTCTACAATAATCTACCAATATGGATGGGCTAATCCATTCCTCTAAAATACGATTATGTTTATTCCCAACCAATATAGCTTTTCATCTCCCTCGTTCAATCTTCACTTTCCTCCCCAGGTGTAACCATTGTAATATTTTGCAATGCATTGCCTTCTTGGGTTGTCCACCATAATAGTGATAATGTTATTCCTCTTCTTGTGCTTGATAATTCACCTTCCATGCACATCACATCAACCCTCATAATGAAACAATTTTCATGCAAGCCTTCTACACTTCTATGCCTCTTGTGCATTTCTCTATCATGTGCTCCTTTTTTAGGTGCCTATATCATACATGCTTAACCTCTTGTGCACTTGAACTCTATATGTCTAAACATTCATTTGAATTCCCTTTGAACTCTTCCTCTACCATGCATACTTAGTCCTTTCATAGATGCTCCTACATTAAGTAACCATCATCATTAAAATTTTTAACCTTACATTCATAGATTTGATATATGGGTATGATTGAAAAGGATTCTACTATATCAACTAACACATGGAGAATATTATACAATTTGTCTTAATGAATGATGAGGTGGGAATAGGTTCTGAGATAGGAATATTCTTATGAAGGGTCTGTGTGCAACCATTATCCATATTTCTACTTTTATGTGTGTTGAACATAGATTGTGGACTATGTTTTTTTCCCTTGTACCTAGTAGTTATTTTACATATTAAACCTAAACTATGGGACAAAATGGAACATAAATGTGTGGATCCTTTTCCACACAAAATTATTAAATGAAAATTAGGATGAAAAACACACATGTATATTCATGTAAAGGCATGTGGAATTTTTCAATCATCATTAGGAATTATCATTGGATATTTAGAATAATCCTTGGAGTTATCTTTAGGACTTATCATTGGAGATTTATAATATTCCTTGGAATTCTCATTAGTAATTCTCATTGAATATTTACAATTATCCATGGAAATACCATTGGAAAATTAGAGAGTCCATCAATTCAAGGATAATGAGAGCCTTTAAACACATGAGTAGAGGTAGATATGTCTTTCATAATACAAATATGATTGATAGGTAGATTTGGATATTGTGACTTTGATATATTTATTATAAGGGTGACTCTCACTAGTTTGGGTAATTTGGGTTAAGATCCCATACAACTTATGCAATACCCCTAGGCTAAACCCTAGTTGTAAATGTACATGTGCAGTATAGGCTGGTAAGATGGGATGTTTTGGTCTAGAGTGCCTTTGTATATATGTTTTGAAGCTAGATTACCTCTATTATTTAGGCCAACAAGCATAACAAATATAATATGTGATCACACTCAATTTTATTAATAAAATAAATCACTACTGCAGACCAAGTAGAACGAAAGAGTATGGGGGGCTAGGACTCCATGAGAGGGAAAGGGGGCTAAGGGCTTAAGAAAAGGGGATAATCCAAGGGGGCTTAAGCCAAGGATTAAAATAATATTATTCCTAAGTCATAGGATTTATGATATAATTTATCCTAATTTCACAAAGGAGGGGAATGGATTACCAAGTGGATTCAAAGGAATTTCATAGAGCGACAAGTGTTAAGATATGAACATGCAAATATTATGTGGGTAACTTAGTGTAATTCCCATCATTCTTCAAATAATTCACTCATTATTTCTTTCATCATCTATACCTTGGATGGAAAGTGTAAGCAGAAGCTGAGACTGACTGTTACCTAGTAAATCCAGGGTGGTTCGGGGTGAAGAAATAAGTTTTTAGGCCTGTGAGATATTCTCTCTGGGTGAGAGAATTGTTGGGAATAGGTTTCACTGTGTGTTGGTCTATTGGGTGCTGTAAATCTTAGAGAAACCTTGTGTTCCAAGAGGGACAACCTGAAGGACCATTGATTAGAGAAGGGGATACATTTCCTTAGGTGGGAAAGGTTGTGGGTAATGAGAGGCTGTGAGTTGGGAACTATTGTTGGAGTGTGCACCTGGGCTTTCTTTTTATTGTGTTGTTTATCAGACCTTAGTTTGGCTTAGGTATTATTTTCCATGGTGGAGTCATAGCCCCAGCTTGGGGGTGAACTATTTTTGAGAGTGTATGAACAATAGAGTCTACGACTGGGAGGAATGCTTGAGGTATACATGCAGTTGGTGATTTTTAGAAAAAGATAAGTGTTCTTTTATGTGTGTTTACATGTTTATTACTATGTGTATTTTTGTGTTGGTTATGTTTGTTGAAATTGTACATAATTATGCATGTTTATGCTTGTTATTGTTAGTTCGACATAATTGTTGCATGTGTGGGCCATGATGGTTAATGAATGTTACATGTTAGTCAATTTTAGTATATTGACAATGGGATTCTAACACGAGGCTCGAATCACCACACATTGGGAAATATTTTATGCATGAAGCACAAGCTCAGTTTCACATGCAGTTAGTTTCAATGAATTATTTCCGCAATTAGAATTGGTGTCAAAGAAGATTTTTTGTGTGGTGTGACTCGGCCTGGGGTTAGGTACGTTATATTGTGGTATTAGAGGATTTTTCAATGTTGGTGCCCATACGAGTTTATGGGTATGTTACATTGTGTTATTAGAGATTTTGGTTCAGCATCGAACTTGTATGGGCTAGATATCAACATGAAGTTGGTAAATTCGTCATCTCAACATTTAAGCTATGTCGAATTTGGGGGAAAACGGTAAAATTTGAGTGAAATCCCAAAATTTTTAGGAAAATCCAAGTAAGAATTGCACTCATAATGGTTTTTATGGAGGGTTCATTTCAACTTATAAGCGACGAAATTGGATTATACATGTGAGTCAGGAATTTTCATGATGGTCGCGAATTGGAAATATGGAAAAATCAGCTAAGTGAAGAAAGGACTTACGTGTGATAAGTATTGGTGTTGCGCGGTGAAGAGCTTGTGGTGCACATGTAATATTGGTGTGAAATGCATGCACATTGAATATTGGTGATGAACAATTCATAATTATTGGTTCACATGTAATGTTGGTTCATAGTGCATGTGCATTGAATATTGGCACCACATAGAGTAGAATTGGTGATTTGCATTTTGTATTTGTCCATTGTGTGTGCACATTGAATATTGGGACTACGTGGTGCAAAGATTGTGATATGAGTAGAATGTTGGTTTTCAATGTGTGAAAACTTAATATTGGTGCTGCGTGGTGCATACCTGGTGATGCGCACAAAATATTAGTGTGTGACACAAAAGTTGTGTGCATTGGATATTGGTGTGCAATGTAGAATTTGTGCACACTAGATGTTGGTGTTCACTACATAAGTTGTGAATGCTAAGTATTAGTGCATGGTATAAAAATTTTGCACACTAAATATTGGTGCATGGTACATGCACTAAATATTGGCATTGGACGTGTAATATTTATGCATGTTGAATATTGGTGCATAATACAGAAATGGTGCACGCGTGGGATTTGAAAAGGAAGAAGAGAAGAATGAAAGGGAAGAAAAATTGTTAATGAAAGACATAGGTCAATTTGGAGGTCTATCGGAACAGAAAACCAATGATTTTCCATGAAAATTTTGTAGTTTTGAAGTTCATAATCTTACAGGGTATTTTTGAGGGCCTAAACAATGTTTTTAGGAATTCTAATTTTTGAGAGTGTAAGTTTCGTAGGAACCACATAAATTCTCTGCATATTAAACAAAATAACTCAAATAGATCTTTCAAATGAGATATTTTGGGCACAAAATAGAACTCGTATGAGAAAGTTACAACTGAAACGATGCAATGTAATATTTCGGCTTCAGTTTACTTCCAAAGGGCATAAATCCTTTCTCAGAAGTCAGTTCAGGGAATAGGATCAATATATGTAAATATCATGAACCATAGAATATGGACATGGAGTTATATTGGGGATATGGGTACCTAAAAGTGTACAAGAGGAGGGAGAGGACACCTATAGCATTTGATACCAACAAGGAGTAAATGGGTAATGTTCAGATGACTATAAATTGTTTCTCGGAACTCAAAATGGAGGAGGGAGATAGTAATTGGAAAGGTCTTGGATAGAGGAATACATATTTTCACCTAGAAATGCTAATTGAGTAGTAAAGTTCACAAGAAATTAGAAAGAAGAATTCCAATGCACTTTAAGGGCAGAGTTGTGCATACTTTTATAGATTTGTTGAATTATTTTTCTTAAACAATCCTATTGCATGCACATTTTTAAAAATTAATGGCATAAATAGAAAAAAACATAATCAATAGAGAGACCAAAGGCATGGAATATGCATAGAGAACTTGCCTCCATGAAGATGAAGTTAAGGGGTTGTATGTTAGTATGGGTAATGTGAGGATTTAATCAAATGAGCATGAAGAAGGAAAATGTGAGAGTATAAATTCGATAGAGACAATAAAGAGTATGGAAAGATATGTGATAAGCTATAAGGTTGATAATGAGAAGCTTATGAAATCTCAGGAGAAACATAATGGATTCAACCTCAAGTTATTGCAAAGCTTGGGCATGATAGAGAAGATGATGGATAATGAGACAGATTCATTAAGTAAGTAAAAGAATCACATATCTCATGCCAAAATGGAAGAATCTAGAATTTTTTATAGACATCATGATCTCTCACCAAGACACTCAGTTAGAAGAGCATACAATAGTCAAAGTTTATCTCCTGTCAGAAATCATAGGAGGGGTTCTAGAGTGGATGAACTACAAGGGGACATGAGAAATATCAAACTCCCTACATTTTATGGTGAGCACAAAAAAATGAGGATGTAGAGACTTGGTTGTTGGGGATGATGAAGTATTTCCAATTACACAATTATTCCTCATAGACAGAAGGTAGAATTTCTATTTACTATTTTAAGGGAAAAGCATCAATGTGGTGGGACCATCTAATCCAAGTAAATCACACTGATGAGAAGAGAGTCACTTGGAGGTAGTTCAAAAAGTATTTTCAGAAGAAATGTTTGTCCAAGCGTTATTATGGCAGAAAGATGGAGTTATTTGAACTCAAGCTTGGGAGCATGACTATGGATGAGTATGAGACAACATTATTAGAGTTTTTGAGGTATGCTCACTTCATTAAGGATGATAAGGTAAAGATTCAAAGGTTCCTAAGTGGGATATCTTCCATATTCAATGATAATATGCAATATGATGATCCTAAGACATTGAAGGAAGCAATACGGAGAGCCAAATGCCTTTATGATCAACATAGAAGAGGATCAACCTTTCAGAGATATTGGGTTGAAAAGAGAAAAGGTAAGATGGAGCATAGAAGGAAATGATATAAGCCACCATCCTTCATAAATATTTTTGAAGGACAACCATCTCAAAATGAACCCAAAATGTCAAAAACATTGGGGAAAATGTCAAAGCATGAGCCTATTAAATGTTGGGTGTGTGAGGGAGATCACATGTATAGAAATTTCCCTCATATAAGAGAAATATTGAATACTATTCACAATGTACAATAGGTTGATATAGTTGAATACATGGACATAAGCATGCAAAGGATCTATGCAGCCTTGGACAATAAACAAACTAAATTTCATTCTCATATGATTGAAATAGAAGGTAACATCAATGATCAACACATAGTTATTTTAATCGATTCAGGATCTAGTCATAGTTACACATATCCTAATATTGTTGAAATATTTCAATTGAAAAGATGAAAGCATGGGAAATATTGGCTAGTTCATTGAGCTATAGGAGCTAAAATAAGAATCAATGAGTTAGTTAAGGTTTTTCCAATGGATATGAATGGAATGAGCACAAAGGAAGATTTGAATATCATACCTTTGGGTTCATATGATTACATAATTTGTATGGATTGGTTGGAAAATAATCATGTTGTCTTATACTGTTACAACAAGTAATTCAGTTGTTTGGATGAAGAAGGGAACTTGAGAATAGTTCAAGGTATTCCAAGGGAAAAATATATCATAGATATTTTAGCCTTGTAGCCGAAAATAAGCTTTAGAAAATGATGTCAAATTTATGCAACCCATATGGAGGAGGAAACTAAGGATAAAATTCCAAGTATTAAATATCATCCATGTTGACCCATAAGTGTGATATATCTCATATCATTATGCTTGTATATTTATTTTCAAATATTCTTCCATACTTAGAAAACTTTTGAGATTATTGTCAGTTCCTAGCATTTTATCTTGCCATACCCAATTTTTGTGATCCACAAAATATTCTCTTAATTTTTGTGGCCCTCATTATTCACCTACACTTAGAATTTTTTGGAAATCGAATGTTTGTCTGTGGGTTTGGAGTACTACCTTGATCATACCAACTCCCCACTTCTCTGTTGTCCCTCCATTCCACCTGTCCGCTCTCCCATTGTTTCACTTTCATGCTATTGCACTCTCTCGATCCTCTCCTTACCCCATAATTCCCTCATCCCATTGTTCCCCTATCCCACCATACTGATCCACACTTACTCCGATCTCTCATTGTCCTTCTTGTCCGCTCTCCCGATCTTCTGTCACCCCATGACATTGTACGTCTCGTCATATCACACTTCCCAACGTGTATTAAATTTCACTTTTCAGAAATGAATACCACTTGCATGAGTGTTAATATCATTATCAATGATGATATTCTTGAGACAAATTCCCATAAATTTTAATATTAATTCTCATTAACAATCCTTGAGTTAAGAGTCCCAAAACATCTCAAATAAAATAAGTGTATTTCGATAATACCAATTTGAAAAGAGATATTCATTAAGTCTGTATCCTTGGTTACATATGATAGATCGAATAAATGAATATTTATGTGGATATGGGTCATGACCCTGAAAGGAAAATCTAACCTCAAAAACCCGACCTCTGTTTGGATTGCAGGTTGCAACTCGTCTGCATGAATTCAAAATCACTAGTAATCGTCAGTCAACCATAGAGCGATGAATCCATTCTCAGGCCTTGTACACACCGCCCGTCACACTATGAGAGTTGGTCATGAACCAAGTCGATAACTTAACGATAAGGAGGTTCGTCAAACAAGAATACCAAATATTTCAGTGGTCACATTCATACAGATACTACTCTACATTACCACAACTAAAAATGATTTCTAACTGGATTTGGACATTAGGAATTGCATCAATAGGCTTCACTCCAAAAGTTTATGATTTAAAAGAATTAATTTCATGGTGTATCGCCAAGTTTGAAAATGAATGGAGAATTATTCAATTACAGGGATAATCACCCATCTCTTTATCTCCCTCAACTTTCAAAAGGATGTTCAGGATCCTTGAGCCGATGATGACCTTCAAAAGTGTCGAAGTTGAAGAATTATTGAATATGAATACAGGAGGATTCATAATCCTACAAGACTATCTTGAAGACCCAACAACATTTATTGAAGATATCTCAAATATTCAGGTATGTTCATTCAAAAGTCCATACTGAGAAATGGCGTGGTTATTCTCTAGAATAACTGGACAAGAATCTATGACTATTTTTCTTAAGATCGCTTTGTATATATTGTACTTCTCAATTCATGAAAACTAAATCTTTGATTGGGAAAGGATTATTTCTAGTGAATTGTCTTTTCAGTTGGAAAATTTCATAAAGAATAAAAGGTTTTATATTTCCTCTTATTTGATTTTTGTCATTACATATTGTCATGTCTTCTATGGCTTGCGTTTGGATAAAAATGTCAAATGTAAATTTGACCCTATGCAAATGTGGTGCCCGACACTTTGGAAACAGAAGGTCACATACCATTTCTATGAAGTGAACAATGTGTTCGTCTCTTCTTTTAAAAGGCTAATTCATGGACCAATACATCTAGATTATCCTTGGAAGCAACATCATTTTTAGACAAGAGAGGAAGTTTTGAATCCATGGAAAATTTTAGTATTATTAGACTCTATTTTTCACATGAAAAACCTTCATATCTGCCATATGACATGTCTGATAAAATATTTGTTGTTGATAAATGTAAGAAATATAAATTTTGGGATCATTTCTTTAACAAGAAAAGGAAAATATAGTTCTTCCCACTACCATGGAAAATTGGGGAGATAGTTGCAGAAAGAATTACCCACCTTGATGAAATATCAACTCAGTTTGATTTAATCAATATCAAGAAAGAAAATAAAATCAAGGGTTTTGACCCTAGTCAATTATTTATGAAACATATGACATATGTTGGGTATAGAGTTTCATATGTCAAAACATTCTTATTTGGAGAAGAAGTCTAAAGTTAAAATCCTCAAGGGTTACCTATGGAGAAATTACAAGAAGATATTGAGACAATCATCAATACAACTGATCAACACAAACATCGAGAAAGAGTTGTGAATGAGAGAATTTCATGGTCCCCAAATGTTTCTTAGAAAATTATCCTACCAAAAGAAAACCCCATAATTTATCTCAAGAACAAATAAAGTCCTCGATGTATAATTTCAATGATGGAGGAGAACAAAACCCTCTTAAGGGAAATACATAAAAGCCCCATAAAATCCCAATTGCTAGTAACAGGAAAAGAGGAAAAAATAAAGAGGGAGAAAGTGAGGAGATACCTGGAAAGGAAATTATCTTATAATACATGGAACTCAATCTAAATATTGAAGAAATTGAATTCACAAGTGAAGGGAAGAGGATACAAGAAAGAAGAATGATTGCAAGAGAATTGGCCGCTCAAGAGCCAATTATATTTAAAGAGGAGTCTATGACCATGCAATGTGCCACATTCAAAAAAAATTCAAGGAAATTAGTTATTGAGAATATCAATGCAAAAAATAAGAGGATTCCACAAAAACGGAATTCAGAATTTGACTTTCATGGGGTTCCACCCTCCAAGATCATAGAATTGCATGAAGCCACAAGAGAATCTTTAAAAATTTCAATTGGAGATATAGAGAACAAAAATGTTATTTTAAATGATAGATTTAGAGAATTGGAAAATTATCTGATTCCCCCACCACTATTTGTTATTCCTATTGCCACCAGATAGCCCTTGCAAAGTCTTGAAGGAAGACCAGAATCAAGCTCAATATTAAAGGGAACATCATGTTTTCTTGTTGCTATCGAGAAGTATGTCAGCGAAAATATACAAAAGAGAATGTCCTTGATTCTTTAAACATGGGAATTGGCAACAAGCTTTGTTTCTCTAGGCTCAAGAATGACAAATGTTAGGCACTCTCTTCAAGCAAACCTTGAAAATAATGACGAATTTTACAAAGGGACAATTTCTACTTTTGTTCCAAAATTTTCAAGTCTTAGTGAGATTCGAAGAAAATAAGAGGATTTTCCTTCGACATTCCGTATAAAACAATTAAAGGCATGTTGGTTAAAGAGGATAAAAGTTTTAAAAGAAATGTTAGTTGAGTGTGATGTCATAAGTGTAAAAAGAGGATAATTTTATTTAAAGTTGATTGAATTAGAACTAGCTCGGTTGACTAAATATGTGGAGGACCCACACTTAATTATGAATTCAATATTCTTGTCAAAGGAACAAATGGGAGAAAAGTTGGACTTATTAATGATTGCATCAACATAAAAGTTCAACGACTTGACCGAATATTCTAAAACAAAGGCAGAGAGTTGGTTGGTTAGTTATGTGAAAAAAAATGAACACATCGAGGATACCCTCCATCAACTCTTGATGGATTTTAAATATTTGAAAAAAATATATTTTATATTGAAGTAAGGCAAGAAAAAATTGTGGCACCAATGAGAGAATATATTGAAAATTAGTTAAAGAAATCCTTAATTAAAATAACTAAATCAGATCAAGAAGAAGCAATTGCAAACAGTCAGGTAGTTCTAGCAAAGGAAAGTATAAAAGACATCCTAGTTAGCAGATAAAATGAGAAATTCCATCACAGTATGTCAAGCGATCATCTTTCATAAATCCCCATTTTCTATACTTGTCCTTTAGAAATCACCCTGTTGTGTCTTTTCTTTCTTTGAGAATTCATAACTGGTTTATGATCATTTTCCTCCTTTTCTTCCAAGTCCATGTCTATCATTTAAAGTTCCACATGATCCCCATCCCAATACATTTGGATGGATGCTTTCATTTTAATTTCACTTTTCATTGTAAAACTAGACAATTGTTTTTGAACTCCCCAAAGAACTATTTTGGTGCACAACTTTAATGATTTCCCATACTTTTGAATCTCTAAATATGATATTTTTGGAGTGTGCCTATCATATTCTTTTTCAGTTTTAAAAGTGATACTCATTTAAAGTTCTATGCATTGTGGACTTATATCTTTATGTATTATGAATGTGACCAAATCTTGCTTATATTGTGATGGATGTGAGGAATGTATATATCTTATATGATTTTTTCTCTATTTATGTATTATATTGTAAAGATGTCATAGTTTCAGTTTTAAATAAGTTCCTGGTCCTTTTCTCGGGAACATTTCTTTATGAATATACTTTTATATATCTTGAACTATATTTTCCTAATTTATTTTAACCAATAACATAGGAGCAGCACCTCTTTAAAAATGCAGGGAGATTTATATCCTTGTGAGGTTTTTGTTGAGATTTTAAATTTTTTTAACATCAACAATCTGGTATTGAAATAATTTGAAGATGTTTTTATAAGGATAATGTGGTTACCACCCAATATATATATATATATATATATATATATATATATGTGTGTGTGTGTGTGTGTGTGT
>SNQJ01S0058376.1:93715-111337 GCA_010110895.2 Picea sitchensis | reverse complement strand
TGCTTAAAAAGTGTGTTCCTAATGTTAATAACATAATTGATTGGAATGTGATCCAAGTAGAGAAAGAAGGTGACTTATGAGTTTAACCGGTGTGCATATTGGACAAGAAAGTCAAGATTCTCTGGGATCAAGCAATAGGATTGCTAAAGTTTCAATGAACCTGTTATGGTCCTGAAAATACAACATGGGAGCATGAAGATGCCATGTGGAAGGAGTGCCCACATATTTTTGGATCTTTTTGAAGAATTTTTATTGTACATGTGTATATAATGCACTAAGGAAAATCCATAAATAAGAGGGAGGGGAATGTAATACCCCTAGGTTGAACCCCAATTGTAAATGTACATATGTGTGATAGGATGGTGAGCTAGGATGTTTTGGGCTAGAGTGCCTTGTATATATGTTTTGAGGCTATAGTTTCTATTTGATTTGGTCTAGCGAGCCTAACAAATGTAATATGTATCCACACTCAATTTTATTAATAAAATACATCATTGCTATAGACCAATTTAGACGAAAGAGTATGGGGGGATAGGACTCCATGAGAGGGAAAAGGGACTAAGGGATTAAGAAGAGGGGATAATACAACAAATAAAACAATATAATTCCTAAGTCATAATATTTATGATATAATTTATCCTAAGTTCCTAAGTGAGGGGGAAAAATTACCAAGTGGAGTCAAAGGAATTTCTTAGAGTGACAAGTGTCAAGATAGGAACATGAAAATATAATTTGGGGAACTTAGTATAATTATGTCCATTCTTCCAATAAGTTACTCACTCTTACTTCCATCATTTGTACCTTGGATGGAGAGTGTAAGAAGAAGTTGAAGCTGACTGTTACCCAATAAATCCAGGGTGGTTTAGGCTGAAGAAGCAGGTTGTCAAGGCGGTGAGACATTCTCTTTGGGTGAGATAATTGTTGGGAATAGGTTTCTCTATGTGTTGGCGTAGTGGGTGTTGCAACTCTTAGAGAATCCTTGTGTTCCAAGTGCTATAGAGCTTTAAGAATTCCTGATCGACATGTTGCTAAATACTTTGAAGGGAAGTGGGTCAACCCGAAGGATTGTTGAGCAGAGAAGGGGGTACATTTTCTTGGGTGGGACATGTTATGGGGAATGGGAGGATGTGAGCTGGGAACCGTTGTTGGAGTGTGCACCTAGGCATGTTCTTTATTGTTCTCTTTATCAGACCTTATTTTGGCCTAGATATCCTTTTTCATGGTGGATTCATATCCCTAGCTCGAGGGTGACCTGCTATTGAGAGTGTATGAACAATAGATTCTATGACTGGGAGAAACTTCTGAGGTCTATATGTAGTTAGTAATTTTCAACAAATGATAAGTGTTGTATTATGTGTGTTTACATGTTGATTATTGTGTGTATGTTTATGTTAATTATGTTTGTTTAAATTGTACATAATTATTCATGGTTGTGCATGTTATGTTAGTTTTCATAATTTTTTCATGTGCAGAGCGCAATGGTTAATAATTGTTACCTATTGGTCAAGTTTAGTTTGTATTGACAATGGGAGTCCAGTGCGAGGATTGAATCATAGCGTGCATTGAGAAACTATTGTTGCACTCATCACAAGGATGGTTGCACACATAGTTGGTCTCAATGAGTTATTTACATAATTAGAATTGGTATCAGAGAAGAATTTTTGTGTGGCATGACTCGGCCTGGGGACGGGTACATTACATTGTGGTATCAAAGAATGTTTCAATGATGGTGCCTAGGAGGCATCTTGGTTATGTTACAACTTAGATCTAAAAGGAAAATCTGTAGGAGAGGGAGGTGTTGTTAGTTTTGTAGAGAACCAATTAACTTTAAGTGACATTGAGAGTATATAAATCTAAGTAGGTTTTGGCAATATTTAACTTTAAGTGACATTGAGAGTATATAAATCTAAGTAGGTTTTGGCAATATTTATTGACTTCTTTAAATAACTCAACCTAGTTGTAGCACATGATGAAGTTCAAAATATGCAATACATCATTGAGAGAATTGAGTATATCTCTTTATTTTTAAGATTATAGTTCACTTTTAATAAGACTTGCAAATAAATAAAATAGTTATATATAAGAATGAGCATACTGAATACATGAAAAATATACTTTTAACGAATGGTAAACTTTGTAGAGAAAACTAGAAGTGCAAAAATTAATAATATTTTGTATACACTATGAAGAAGGAAAATTATTCTCAATATTGAGATACTTATAATAATATGAAACACATTCAGAGTACATATTTATTTCAACATCTCTAAAATAAGATCATTATTATTCTAAATATTAACCATGAGTAATTGTTAATTGATTTTATGTGTGATTTTCTATCAAATAACTTGAAGATGGTTAAAGGTTGATTCCATCATTTTCCCCATAATCTACAATGTGGGTAGATGCATTAGGATCATATTTGTTTGTTTAAACATTATTTATATAAATGAATTCCTTGAACTAAATATTATACCTTTAAAAATATTTAACCAAAAATTGGCATCACTCTTTCATAATATTATTTTTGTGTTTGGTCAAATAATGACTAATCATTCTTTTAATTATAATTAGTGAATAGTTATCATCATTTAGTTTTTAAGATTGGGAAAATAATTTTCATGAATGATGATCAATGATAATTACACCAATAAAAAAGAACACAAAAAAATATATTTTAAAGGAAACAAAAATATGAGATAATGCTCAATGTTTGCTTAGCATTGTTTATTATATATTTAAAAATGTCACTTAATTGTATATTATTAGTACTCATCAATATTTTAAATTTTAAATTTTCTATTATTTGAAAATAAAATTACAATTTGTGCAAGATGTGGTAATTATCAATCTTTTAAATTTAAAATTTCTTATTGTTTGAAAAAAAAAATTATGATTTGTGCAAGAAGTGGTAGGCACATATTCCCTTACTAAAGTAAAAAACTTACATAAAAATATCTTCTCAACTTCAGGATTATTAGGAATGTGTCGTAACTTTCTTTCTGTGTATTTTTCATTAAAATCAATGTATTAATAATTTTTAGCACAATTTAGAATGAGGATTATTTATTGATGGTCATAAGTTTCTATAGATCAACATCTAGAACAAATCATCACTAATAACATCTAGAACAAATCAGAGAAGCCAAGTAAAAAAAACAAATAATATCATCACTCGGCTATACGAAAACACTATAGATCTAAATCATGTGACACCACTAAATCCATGACCACTATCACTGTCCACTACATGAGTCTCTCCATCGCCCCTATGGCCATTTTTACCACCACCATCATTTGCACCAAACCCCGTGTCATCTACAAGAGTCTTGATTCTTGTATAACTCATAAAAATAGTGTTAACTACATTGTGTTACAATTAAAATTTAAAATAAAGTTAGATAACTTTTAGTATGAAATTTACAAGATGATAGTATTTTCAAATTTTAACTAGATGGATCAAGTAACCTAGGTCAAGTTGATAGTAAACTATGTGTGTGGGATTTAAGTCTGACTAGGTGACATTTGTTTCTACATGATAGATCCTAGGAATGTTGATGGGCCCTCATCGGGATGTCAAACTGTCGCATCCCACTCATATGCCCACGTGATTATAGCATAAAAACATCACTGCATGTGAACCTTTGTGTGATAACATTACATGTAAACACCCAAATTGATAAATACATAATATAATCATTGTTTCAAAATTTGTTGTATAAATTGGATTCGATTAAATTGATTCAAAAAATGTACCTCATTGATTAGGTGTTGAAGTTGATTATATATCCAATTAAAGATAATATGTGGAGATTCATGCTTGGGTACATGATCATAATCATGCATAAGTGGAGGACCATTGGAAACACCCTTGCCTTTACCCTATATAATGTGAATACGTGACATGAAGAAAGTTAGGATGAAATAACCAATTACAAATATATATAATAATATATGTGCAGTTTATATCAATTGAAACTTTTAAAATTCAACCATATACTAACCAGTCTCATCCATTTGTCATGTGCATACAAGAAACCAATTCTTTACGTGAGTAAATCTTATCCAATAATCCATACATCTACATGTGATAAAAATAAAATATTACTTAATGTGTTTATTCTAATGGTACAAAATTGCACCTCACCTATATGAGTTGGTGTGCATCTCTCATGTAATTGAAAATATGCATCTTGAGCATTGATAACATATTGCAATAGACCCTCTTGGGTAACAACCTATTTATATTGTTATTCACAAAATAAAAATTAGACTTTGCAAAAACAAGTGGTGTTCTACATCTCTCCCCATCTAAAGAAATACAAATATATTCCAATGCAATGCACATGGTTTCCATAATCATATCCTTCACATCAAATATTATAAGTGATGAGTTGACTAACTCCTAAGGAAAAAAAATACTCCTTCTCGATAGTGGTTCCAATATTATAGGAGTTGGTACAACAACATGGTTTGTACAAGACTCAAGATGATCATAACCGCATCCCCTACCAAGACCATAAAAATGTGATGGTGTGGCACTTTAGTTAGGTTGCACGTGCTACACAAACTAAACATATATATGTGTCACAAATTATAATGAAAACTCATCATGGTGGGGTAACATGCCACGTGCTCTAATAAATCTATCATATATACGAGGTGATACAACCTCAAACTTAAACTCTAGGTCCTCTTCCTCGTGATAACACTCTGCTAAAAGGTAATACATTGTACCACCCTCCAATATAGATCCATAAATTGATCAAAACTCTCTATCATCATCAACATTAATTGATCAAAACTCTCTATCATCATCAACATTATCATCAAGTGGTGTTATCATGAGGAATGTTTAGGATTTCCTTTCACAAACAATTGCACTATCCATATATCTGCTCAAAGGTGATCTGTGTCACCACATTCTCCCACAAAAGGGGAGATGTAGGATGATCTTGTCTACTAGGAGCCTTCACAAGTTAGATGAAAATACACACATTAAAAACAATCGCACTATCCATATATCTCTTCAAAGGTGATCTGTGTCACCACATTCTCCCATAAAGGAAGAGATGTAAGATGATCTTGTCTACTAGGAGCCTCCACAAATTATATGAAAATACACACACTAAAATATGTGTTTTCTTATGAATTCAAAATTTTAAAATTAAATATATCTATAACTGAAAAAAAAATTATATCTACATTTAATACCTAAGTCTTGGAACTCCTTTTTATCATATGATGATGCATGCAGAGATGGGATAGGTGAACTACCTTTGACACTATGACTATTATTGGTCAGTGTCACCTAATGGCCAAAGGATGGGGTACTTATGAAAATAAAATAAATATTATTCATGATAATAATAATACACTTATATGTAATTTAATAAAAATAAAATTATTTGTAAGAAAAATGTGTCTTTTTGTGGATTAGATAAGGCACAAATCCAACTATTTGGGAGAAGGAACTTGACACTATCCAAAACTTTATCTCTCACAAAGAGAAGACCCTCATTCTGAATAAATATCTCCATTAAATAACCAATATAAATTAGATAGAGATAAAATCTTTAGCATAAGAAGTAATTAATATGTCATGTCATAAATGAAAAATAATACATGGGTTACCAAATAAGTGTTTTAAGTGTTATAGTGGTTATAGTGAAATTGCAATTACCCTCTTCCTTGAGACAAGTGGTATGGAATAAATTCATCGTGATATTTAAGAAGGATGGGGTTTCTAAGACAATCCAAAATGCAAGAAGACCAAACAATAAACAAAACACAAGGAAAACATCATGTGGAATGAGAAGAAATAGATGAAGGAAAACAACAAGGAAGAGGCAACAAAACCATAAGGGAGAACTTGGTAAAAGGAAAACAATTTTTTTAAGTAAGGATAAGTGTATGTGTCTTCCACTTAAGTTTATGAGGTGAATTGCAATCCTAAATTGGCAAGACTACTTCTGCATAAGGAACAAGTGGGGAGAACAAATGAAATTAGGGTTTCCATCTTCCTTGAGATGACTGGAATGGAATAAACAAGCCACCATCCTTACACCCGGCAAAAATATGGGGCTGCCAAGAAAACCCATAGGGAAAGAAGAATAATCACTAAATGAAGAACAAAGTAAACACCATGTAGAACAATAATATGGCGATGAAGGAGAATATTAAGGTGGAGGAAACAAAACCACAAGGAAGAACTTGGTAAAAAATGAAATAGAATTGTCAAGTAAGGAGAGATATAAGTTTTCACCACATAAGTTTTTTTGTAAAGAGTTTCAAGCCAAAATTGGTATGATATCCCATGCATGAGGAAGAAGTGAGGAGACCAAAAAAAATTGGGGTTCCATATTCCTTGAGATGAGTGGCATGGAATAAATGAACCACGATCCTTACAACTACCAAAAATGGGGTTTCGAAGATAGGCCATAAGGAAATAAGACCAAACACTAAACAAAAACACAAGGAAAACACCATGTAGAACGATAAGGCAAAGACAAAGGTGAACAACAAGGTGGAGTTAATGAAACCATAAGGGAGTTCTTGGTAAAAGGAAAAACAAATTGTCAAGTAAGTAGAGTCCTAACTAGTCACCACTTAGGAGAGATCTCCTCCCATTTCGCCTTTTTATTTAGAAAATTGGGTGTGATCAATATGATGCCTTGCGAGGGAAACCTCAGAGGGGACTAGGAAACTTTCCTATAGCACTTTTCAATTCTTCCCCTGCACACCTACCACATGACCTAGACTCTCTGCCACGATACCTTCCGTTTGCTATGATCTATGAAAGGCAGACCCCAAGACTGATAAGTCAGAATGAGTCTGGCGGAGGGGGGGAAGCCCCCCTCGTACAACAACATAACCGCCAATGATAGGGAGGGCACAAGACTGAAGCATCCCTCCTTTGAGCTGTCATCGCAGCTATGAGACCAACTCCTAGACAGAGAACAAGGGCTATGGAAATAGATGGACGTGGAAGCAGGTATGTCCCATCCAAAAGCATCTCGAGGGATAGGATAAGGGAAAATGCATCCTGCAATCGGAGAAACCCCCAAGATATCTCATTAGCTCAACAAGGGTGGGCGAACACACTCAGTTCATGCACGAGCATGCCCTCATAGGCAAGTTCTTGGGATTATGGCCATCCGAACGTGACCTGACCCACTGGATCAAGCACTGGTGGAACCCTAAAGGAGATTATGAAATCTAGCTAAGCTCCAAAGGCTTTTTCACAATCATCCTGTACAACCTGGAGGATAAGGACATAACTTTTGAAAATGGACCATACTTCTACAACTCGGCTAGGCTTTTTCTACGCTTCTGGATGGACAAATTCAGTCTAGACAAGGAAGACTTTACAATGGCTCCAGTCTGGATTTGACTTTACTCTCTACCCCAGGAGTTTTGTCTGGAGGAAATCCTCATGGGAATAGGAAACACAATAGGGCACTATGTCAAAGCTTCAGAGGCCACAAGGAAAAGAAAATATACCTCATATGCCCGAATCTGTGTATACATGGACATCTCCAAATCTCTTCCAAGATCTGTCACTCTGGAATATCAAGACGAAGACTGGCAACAAACGCTAGATTATGACCACATTCCTTTCCGTTGCCGGAAGTGTCATGAACATGGCCACCCTTTTAGGGATTGTCCACTGAATATCCAAGCAACCAAAGCAAGCGATGTCAAGCAGAAAGATGGATTCACTACGGTCACAAGAAGGAAGAAAAACCCTCCAAAGAAATAACAGTCGGATCCCAATACCACTATCCTGACCAAAAACTCRTATGAGATCCTAAACCAGCTATCGGAAGATGAATAAATCTAATATCCACACACATCAAAACAATAGGCGAAAGGGAAGAACCAAGCTACACCTTCATCGATCCAAACCAACGAGGCCAGGCCAGAAGAGTGTGGTGCCATGGACACAGACATCCACATGCAGTTGGAAGACCATGAACTAGCAGGCATAGATCTAGAAAAACTAGAAGAAGCTCTAAATCAAAAGGATCTGCAAGCCCTCCCTAAAGAGAATCTTCGCAAAGTCCATAAAGTTTTTCTGGACTCCATGGTAGGATCCACAACCAAGCTGGGTATAGCCACAGATCCAAGTTCAGACTCAACGAAGATACCCCGAGAAAACAAAACAAGAGGACGAAAGTCAGCCCATCAACTTATCAAGGAGGTAGGAAATCTCATGCTCAATTCTGGGCAGATCCAAAAGCTCTCGGAGGGATACCTCCACCCAACCCAACAAACCTTATGATGAATATCATCACCTGGAACATTAGGGGACTTAATGGTAGATCCAAACAAAGGATCCTACAAGACTCAATCCGAGCAGAAAATCCAGACATCCTGCTACTACAGGAGACAAAATGTGCAGGACTGGAAGCAGAAATCATATTCCAAAGAAGCTGGCGTGGATGTGAATCCATACACACTGACTCCATTGGAGCGTCAGGAGGATTAGCCATCTTATGGAACCCCAATACTGTCACCCAAAGAAAACCCTTCTCTACCTTGGGCATGCTTACTGCCCACTTCATGATCATAGGGTCAACTCAGGAATGATACATCACAAATGTCTACGGACCTCAGAGTCAGCAGGAAAAGGACAGTCTCATGAAGTGAATAACTCGTATCAAAACCATGCTGCGTATGACGAATTGGATCCTAGGCTGTGACTTCAATATGATCCTGACGCAAGAGGAGAAAAAAGGTGGAACTAAGTGACTGGAGCCTGACAGTGGTAAGTTCAAAACCCACATCGAATCACTAAATCTAATAGACATAGAGAACCACAATGGAACTTTCACCTGGTCCAACCATAGATCGAGGCACCAGCAGGTGGCCTTCCATCTGGATTTCTTCCTCATAATGAAATAATTACTAGAATGAGATCTGAGCATGGAGAGCCTCATTCTTCCAAGGACAAGCTCAGAGCATTGGTCAGTCGCCATCTGCCTAGAAACAGGGACCGTGCCGTAGCACAAACCCTTTCGATTTGAGAAATTCTGGCTATCACACCCTGACTTCCATCATATCGCAAAGTCTTGGTGGGCCTAAGCAGAAATAGACCATGGTATCTGCATGTACAAATTCCAGCAGCGTCTTAAAAACTTCAAAAAATCACTAAAGATATGGAACAAGCAAACTTTTGGAAAAATATTTCAAAACATGCAGGCTATCGAAAACAGGCTAAAAGAACTGTAGGAAATATTCATTTCAGGGACCAGAACAACATACCTAATGAAGGAGGAAGCAGAGATCCAAGAAAGTTTAGAGGAAAGGAAAAAGCAAGAGGAAATACTATGGCGACAKAAATCCAGAGTCCAGTGGCTCAAAGAGGGAGAGAGGAACACAAAATTCTTCCACAGAGCCATGATGCACCATCGCTACATCAATCGAATAATGCATCTAGAATATGGCCAATGAAACCTAATCAGGGAACACAACCAAATTGTTGAATAACTAAACACCTACTACAAAGATATTCTAATGGAAACTAGTGAGGACAAAATGGAAGCAATTCAGAGGATAACAGGTCACATACCCTCCCTTGTGACTCCAGAACAAAATGAAGCACTAATGAGACCCATTACTCAGGAAGAAGTGGATTAGGCAGTTAAAGCAATGCTGCCAGGCAAGGCACCCGGCCCAGACGGTTTCACCACCAGATTCTTCCACCATTGCTGGGATCTAATCAAGGAAGAGGTGAGGCAGGTCATGGAGGAATTGCAAACCTCCGACCAAGTATTAACATCCCTCAATTCAACTTTCCTCACTCTAATTCCGAAGGAGGAAAGGGTTACCCATCCCAAGAAATACAGACCAATCACACTCTGCAATGTCATATACAAAATCATTACAAAGGTGATTGCTACACGTCTTAAGCCAATCCTGCCCTTCATCATCTCCAAGGAACAATCAGGCTATGTAGAGGGACGAAAAATCATGGACATCATCATTCTAGCTCATGAGGTAATCCACTCTCTCAAGAGGACTAAAACCTCAAGTATGCTTATTAAACTCAATATTCAAAAGCTTTTAATAGAGTCAGCTAGTACCTCTGCTCTATGCTCGAAGCCTTTAGCTTCGATCATCACTGGGTAAACTGGATCATGAAACTAACCTCGTCAGCCTTTTTTTCCATCCTGGTAAACGGGGTACCCTCCCAACCCTTCACTCCCTCCAGGGGCATAAGACAAGGGGACCCTCTTTCTCCCTTCCTCTTCATTCTCATGGTGGAAGGTCTAGGGCGTTACATCAAGACAACAATACTAGAAGGAACCCTTAAAGGCCTACCCTTGCATAATATTCAACCAACACCCTCGCATAGTCAATTTGTCAATGACACCCTCCTATTGAATATCCCCACTTCACAAGAAGCCATCAAACTCACCTCCATTCTCTCTGACTTTGTAGAAGCTTCAGGCATGGCCTTCAACCTTGACAAATCCAAACTCTACTTTTTCAACACTCCGATAGGAGTTCAGAATGACATCTCAAGACTCTTGGGCATACTCAAGATCTCCCTTCCATCCAACTACCCTGGCATTCCCCTCATAGGAGCTCCAACATGATCCATTTCCTGAGACAACCTACTTCTCTCCATCTCTAATAGGCTTAACAATTGGACCTTTACACCTCTCAACATTGCAGCAAGGCTGGTGCTTCTCAAATCAGTTCTGCAAACCCTGCCTACGTACCTTTTCACAGCTTTGGCAACACCTAAACAGGTCATCAGGTCCATCTGAAACCTCCAGAGAAACTTCCTATAGCATGGGCGCCATCCGAACAAGAAGTGAGCATTAGTACGTTGGGAAAATCTCTTCAAGCCTAAAGTGTGGGGAGGACTGGGACTACGAGACCCAAGGAAACTCAACCAAGTCATGAGAGATAAAATGTGGTGGAGATGGTTAAAGGCCCCCACTGCACTCTGGGCACAACTTTGGAAACAAAAGTATGCATCAAACACAAGTGTAGACAAACTCATCCATCACAATGACTAGATTTAGGGATCCAACATCTGGAACACAACCTGGAAAAGCAGAGAGTTGGTTCAAAAACATAGGAGATCCGGAATGGAGAAAGTGCACTTTTCTGGCAGGACTCGTGGCAACAACAAATACCTCTAGATCAGATAGAGGAGATAATCCCCCTCATGAAACTACTTCACACATACACCCCTCAGCATGTAAAGGAATTTTGGCAACCGGGAAATAGACCTCTACCTTGGTGACAATGGAAGACTTCCACCCAGGAGCTATAGATCCCAAAGAACTCAAACCTTCACACCTGGCAGCACTATGCTAGCCACAGGAGAATCCCTAAGTGAGAAGGCCCGAACATTCTTAGATGGGGGCACTCCACTACAGGTAACGTTTTAGTCAAGGAAGCCTACTATCTGCAAGCTAATCACTAGATTCATGACAAGGAGGATATCTGGAATAAGGTTTGGAGCCCCTTCCTCTAGCCGAAGGTGTCAACCTTTCTATGGCTCACCATCCACAAATGTATCCTCACTTGGGATAATATCTGGAAAAGAGGCTTCATTGGACCATCAATCTGCCCCTTATGTCAACAACAAGAAGAAACTCTGGAACATATCTTCAACAGATGTCCTTTCAGCTAGGGGATATGGGACCAAGGTGCTCAGGCAATGCGCAGGATGAATTGGAACAAGACCAATATCAGATATGCAATAGAAAATTGGGACCTGCTATCTTTTAAAAATCCCATTCTTGCCCTCATATGGCTCCTACTCCCAAGATTCACTCTCTGGCAAATCTGGAAGGAACGAAATAAAAGAATCTTCCACTCCAAGGCATCCACTCCGGAACTAGTATGGGAAAAAATATGCAACATCATAGAGGAAACAATCTGAAGTAAAAATTGGAAGCAGGAGGATATAAAATGCGATCTAGAGGAGCGGTGCATTCTCCAGCACTGACAGCTTAGCCTGAGTAATCAGCCTGTGATAAATCCAATCAATCCCCGAAAAACAAACCCAATTACTTGGTCCCCTCCTCCAGCAAGATTTATAAAGTTCAACTTTGATGGGGCCTCCAAAGGAAATTTGGGACCAGTTGGATTTGGATCCACCCTCAGAAACTCAAATGGCCAAATCCTCTGCCTTGTAGCAGGTTTTATTGGAGAAAACACAAACAATGTTTCATAATTGACAGGCCTCCTTCGGGGCACACAAGCAACAATTGACAACCACTTCCACAATATCATTTTGGAAGGGGATTCTCAAATCATCATCTGGCTAATTACTAAGATCCTCCACGGGGAACATCCAGGGAAAATATTTCCCAACTGGAGATTATCAGGACTGCTAGAGGAATTTGGAGCCTTACTTAAACCCAATCTCAATGTCATACCCTCCCATGTGAAAAGGGATGCAAACAGTATAACATATTGCCTAGAAAATGAAGGGGTAACAATGGAGAGGGAAAGAATCTATTGGGATCCTCACATCTCGGAAGCTACAAAACTCTCCACCCGCTGTCAACGCCTTGCAAACAAAGATTACCCAACCCCGGATGGGGTGCCACCTAGCATAGAGGGGCCACGTGGTACAACGCTTGGCCATGCCTTAAATATAGGCCACCAACCCCCATCCCGTCCCCATTAAGGATGGGGGAAAGTTGGTTCAGCCAGGCCGATGAGACAAGACTTCTCACATGCATGATGGGAACAAACTCACAGAGCACTCAATGGCTGGCCTTAATCGCAGGTCTGGTCACTTTACTCCTCATGAATTTACTCGATTTTGGAGAGGAAGGGGATCATTTGGAGCTGAAGCCATAGCATTGGAGCATCCTTGAGCTCTGGTGCGACTGTAATTATCTAATTTCCGCCAGAGCTACTGCTTGGCACCTCCAAATGCCAAGGGAACGAGGCAAGCCCCATAGGGGGGCTTCCTGGTATGCTTCGGTTGCGTGTAGAAAGAGACAACAAAACTTCGAGCGAGCGCTTTCCATGGCAAGGATGCAGCTTGTCCAAAAACCTAGTAGAGATGAACTGCCTCCCATGGCCTATATTGAAGAAATTATCCTGGACGAACCCATTCAAGTCCCCCCAACACACCTTCTCTTCACAGCCCCAGACAACTGGAACCCGCCGACTTTTTTTCCTGGGGAAACTACCCAAAGGGTCTTCAAGGAACATCACATCTTCAACACAGGAAAATCCCAATTGGATGATTTCCCTCCTGCTACATCATAGAAGAAATTCTGGCAAAGATGGATGCAAAACCGACCATAGAAGTAGTAGATATCCCTCCAGCAGAAGACCTGGAACGAAACGATGCAACCGAGGTCGAGACAATTGGTATGGAAGGCGAGGTGGTAGGGGCTAGTCTGGATAGGGAGGGTGGCACTGATCCTATGCCACGTCCTCTGTCTATCATGCAAGAGGAAGGGCATGGCCACCTACCACTCCTCCATCCAGACCACCTGAAGTTAATCTTTGAACTACGGATCTTGGTGGAGGACCTAATCCACCGCACCAGTCTAGTAAGCCAACGAGTTGACCTGCTCTACGAGGCCTACTCTAATATACATCCAGGACAACGCTGCTCGACGTGTGCTCAGGACTTCGTACTGACAGCCAAGGCAGATGACGAGGATGGCAAGGGTGACATGGATGAAGGGGGGAGGGGCACCGGGTAAAATGTCACAGTTAATATTTTTAGTCTTTTTCTCTGTTTTCCTCAGGCTAGTCATGGATAAACGCCATTATTTTGTAACTCTAAGACTCAAAGGTTTTTTTTAGACCAATGGCTGCCAGTTGTCTTGGTTTCCTTCGGGAAAGACAAATGGCAGCTAGTTTATCTTCCTCACAGACTGCATATATAGCCAACTGTCTCGTTTTTTTCTTACACGACGAGACAGTTGGTAGATATGGTGTTTCTGGTGTAACCTTTTTTTGGAAAGTTAATACAACAGGCTCTGCTCTTTTTTACTTAAAAAAAAAAACTAGTCACCACTTAACTTATCTAAGATGACTTGCAACCCCAAATTAGCAATCCCACCCATGCATAAGGAAGAAGTGAGGAGGAAAACTAAAATTGGGGTACCCCTCTTCCTTGAGATGAGTGGCATGGATTAAATGAGGCACCATACTCACACCTACCAAAAGGATGGAGTTTCCAATACAAACCACAAGGAAATAAGACCAAATGCTAAATTAAAAACAAGGAAAACGCCATGCAAACTGAGAAGAGGGAGACAAAGGAAAATGAAACAAAACATCAATGAAGCGCTTGTTAGAAAGCCAACAAAATTGTTGGGTAATTAGAGGTCTAAGTGGTCACCACTAAAATTTTCTAATACAACTTGTAAGACCAAATTGGCATGACAAATTACACATAAGGAAGAAGTGAGGAGACAAAAAAAATTAGGTTTTCCTCTTCCTTAGGATGAGTGTCATGGAATAAATGAGCCACCATCCTTTCACCTACCAAAAAGATGGGGTTTCCAAGACAATTGAAAAAGTATTAAGACCAAACACTAAATGATATATAATGCAAGAACCATGTGAAAAAATAAGAGGAAGACAATTGTGAACAACTAGGTAAAGGTAATGAAACCATAAGGGAGTGCTTGGTAAAAAGACAACAAAACTGCCAGTGGTTACAACTTAACTTAGACTTGTAATCCCAAATTGGCATATTGTCTCATGTACAAGGAAGAAGCAGGGATACCATACAGTATTGATGTTTCCCTCTTCCTTGATATGATTGGAATGGAATAAATGAGTCGCCATCCTTACAGCTACAAAAAATATTGGGTTTCAAATACAAGCCACAAGGAAAGAATACCAAACACTAAATTAAACATAAGGAAAACACCACATGAAACAAGAATATAAAGATGAAGGTTAGCAACAAGGTGGAGGTAATGAAACCACAAGGGAGTTTTTAGTAAAAGAAAAAAAAATTGTCAAGTAAGGAGAAGTCTAATTGGTCACCACTTAACCTTTTGTAGATGACTTACATGACAAAATTGGTAAAATACCATTGCACAAAGAAGAAGTGAGGAGACCATGAAATTTGGATTTCCTCTTCCTTGAGATGACTGACATGGAATAAATGAGCCACTATATTTACACCTACCAAACATGTGGGGTTTATAAGATAAGACACAAATAAAGAAGACTAAAAACTAAATGAAACACAAGGAAAACACCATGTGAAATAAGAAGAGGAAGATGAAGGCAAACAATAAGGAAGAGGAAATGAAACCATAAAGAAACACATGGTAAAAAGACAACAAAATTGTCAAGTAAGGATAGGTATAAGGGGTCACCACTTAAATTTCCCAAGATGACTTGGAACCCCAAATTAGCATGCTCGCTCATGTAGAAGGAACAAGTGAGGAGACCGAACAAAATTGGGGTTTCCATCTTCCTTGAAATAAGTTGCATGAAATAAATGAGCCACTATCATTACACCTACTGAAAATATGGGGCTTCCATGAAAAGTCACAAGGAAAGACAACCAACATTAAAAAAAATAAGGAAAACACCATGTGGAACAAGAAGAGGAAGACAAAGGTGAACAACAAGGCAGAGGCAACAAAACCACTAGGGAGCACTTGGTGAAAATACAACAAAATTGTCAATAAGAGGTTTAAGTGGTCACCACATAACCTTTATGGGATGACTTCTAATCCAAAATTATCAATCTCTCATGTTCATAAGGAAAAATTGAAGTGACCAAATGAATTTGTTTTTTTCCTATTCTTCGAGATGAGTGGGATGGAATAAATGAGCCACCATCGTTATACCTACAAAAAAATATGGGGCTTCTGGTTGGTATGCACATGATTTTAATACCCTAGGTTTGAGTTATCTTTTCCAACAAAACCCTTCAGACACCGACCCTTTCATCATCACCTGCATGGAAGTGAAGCCTCACTCGAGGCATATATTGGGGTTGCAAGAACCAAGTTTCTGCAATAGTGAGTGAATGGGAGGTGATCATGCTATTCATTCTTACTTATTTTTTATGTGCACGTTATTAAATATTTGTTATTCATTGGTTACTTCTTGAGTTCAGTTAGATATTACCATTATACTTTACATTTCAACGTAAATTAATTACCGTAACATCCATAACTATTGTGAAACCATCATGTAAGGAACATATCTAATCTAACACGCACAAAGAGAATATACATCACATAAAAGATAGTAAACATAGTAGTTAATGTGGTTCACCCAACTTTGGGCCACATCCATAATGAATGGCTTCTTTGTTATTCTTTCTGCAATTGTCTTAGGCTTGCGCATTGCGCTTACAAAGATACATCATACTATATTTTCCTTCGTCTATCCTAGATGCTCTACAGTGAAAGTCTCTCTCTCTCTGCAACATCTCCTTAACATTCACACATAGAATATTTCCTTCTTATCCTATTATATCACTCTCCTTACTGACAAGGACTCTCAATAGCTTGGAACATACTACAAAATACCACTCCAAAAGAACTAGTGAGAGGAAGGAACCCCTATCGTCCCAACCCATTACATATTTATATGTAAATTATAGGGCTTAAAACCCTGCTTTGTTCATCCCAAAACCCTATTCCAATTCATGACAACTCAAGTTGACTTGTTGATCGAGCTTTATTTTCCTGCTTTTCTGTCTGCATGCTACTTTTGTGCTCTAACTGTTGTTCTTCCTAATTTTGCATGTCCTTCTATCTTTAGCACGTCGGGTTGTCGTGCTTTCTTTTAGCTCACTTTATTCTCTTGCTTTATTCTCTTCTTTATTCCTCTGTTTTATTCCTTAGTTGTGCACTATACTCCTGAATGTTCCTCAGTTGCGCACTTCCAAGTCTACCTTGTATTCCTTCTTCTTCTTATTTTGTTGTGCATATCTCCATACTTAATATTTTCATGAATATTATTTCCACACTTCCTATCCAACACTTCCAAGACAATTGACAAGGAAAGAAGACCAAACACTAAACAAAACACAAAGAAAACACCAAGAAGAATTAGAAGAGAATGACAAAGGTGAACAACAAGGTGGAGGTAATGAAACCACAAGGGAGAACTTGGTGAGAATAATATAACAAAATTGTCAAGCAAGGAGAGGTCTAAGTGTTCACTACTTAACCTTTTTTATATGACTTATAAGCCAAAATTGGCAAGCTTGATCTTTCATAAGGAAAAATTGAGGAGACCAAATGAATTTTTGTTTTCCCTCTTCATTGAGATGAGTGGCATGGAATAAATGATCCACTGTCCTTACACCTACCCAAAACATGGGGTTTCCAAGACAAGCCACAAGGAAAGAATACCAAAATATAAATGAGGCATAAGGAAAACACCAAGTGGAATGAGACAAGTGAGATAAAGGTGAACAACAATGTGGAGGCACTTAAACAATAAGGGGGTGATTGGTAAAAAGACAATAAAATTTTCAAGTAAGGAGAGGACTAAGTGGTCACCACTTAAGTTTTTTGAGACAATGTTTGAGCCCAAATTGGTATCCCTGGCTATGCTTAAGGAATAAGTGAAGAATCCAAATGAAATAGGGGTTTCCCTCTTCCTTGTGACAAGTGGCCATGTGATTTTTTTATT
>SNQJ01S0058376.1:77675-93705 GCA_010110895.2 Picea sitchensis | reverse complement strand
TCAACAATGTTTCTGCTACCTCTTTGGTTAGATGCCATGATCCAGGTGTCGTTGTGGGTGGTCAAATATTGGATGGAGGTTATAGTTGGATTGAGCTCATGTGTGTCTCGGTCAGGATAAAAGTGAAAAAGGAAGTTCGTGGGACTTTGTCTAATTTTATATAAAAAAAATCTGAGTTGAGATATTACCTTTATTCAACTTCTAATCCTTGATCGCTTGATTGATGGTTTAATTAACCCCATCCAAGATCTCAATTGAGGTTCGATTAACACCCTAAAAATTTCTCAATCGAGGAAGCCATTAAGCACCCAATTGAGGCTTTAATATTTCAAAAGAGGTATTTAAAAATACCTTAACCACTGTTATGAATTCTATTTTCATGTGCTTCCTTTCCAAAACGTGTAATCGAGGTTCATGGATTGACCTAGTAAGAAAGCATAAAACTAAAATGTTATTTTAGAATAAAATGAATGAAAGATGAAACATAATAAATCATAAATAGAGAAAAAGAATATATGATCAACAAAGATTGTTTTTATTATTAATAATAAAAAAAGTTAATCCAAACAGCAAAGTAACCCAAACATGGTTCACAATTGGTTAGGATGTCAATATGTGGGATGTTTCTGAAACCATATGTCACTTAAAATAAAAAGATAAATCAAGATAGGTAAATCCTCATATGGTAAAAAAATCCTATGAAATCAAACCCANTCCCCTCCTTAGTTGGTGAAAGGCGAAGCTTTCACCAGCTAACTAGTTATAATTCTGCCTTCTGCGCTGGTGAAAGTGAATATTTTTTCAAAATCAAATTTCTAAGTCATGGAGAGTCTGTTTTGCATGCTTAAATAGTCGATCGACATCTACAAATCCTAATATTTCCAATGGTTCTTTCAAATATGAATTTGGAGCTCAGGAAGCTATCAAAATTTTCCCTACAAGATTAGGCATCGTTCTTTCAAAAATGCCAATGCGTTTTTTATCGCTAACAGTTTCAATGAATACAATGTATCATAGGTGTGATTTATTTTCCTAGAAAGTGTCATTTCATGTGAACAATGATGATAAACAAGTTGATTTTTGGGTTCTCCTAATGTTTAACTAATGGTCATTACCAGGGTGGCTTGATTTCAAGTTTTCATTTCATCTCCACTTAGTAACATCTAAGTTGTAGTGTTTAGTTAATGCTAGTTATCAATAATGAATTGGTCAATAAATTTTAATCCTCCATGCATTAACAAAGGATTAAAAAATAATTCAACAATGTTTCTGCTACCTCTTTGGTTAGATGCCATGATCCAGGTGTCGTTGTGGGTGGTCAAATATTGGATGGAGGTTATAGTTGGATTGAGCTCATGTGTGTCTCGGTCAGGATAAAAGTGAAAAAGGAAGTTCGTGGGMCTTTGTCTAATTTTATATAAAAAAAAATCTGAGTTGAGATATTACCTTTATTCAACTTCTAATCCTTGATCGCTTGATTGATGGTTTAATTAACCCCATCCAAGATCTCAATTGAGGTTCGATTAACACCCTAAAAAWTYCTCAATCGAGGAAGCCATTAAGCACCCAATTGAGGCTTTAATATTTCAAAAGAGGTATTTAAAAATACCTTAACCACTGTTATGAATTCTATTTTCATGTGCTTCCTTTCCAAAAMGTGTAATCGAGGTTCATGGATTGACCTAGTAAGAAAGCATAAAACTAAAAYGTTATTTTAGAATAAAATGAATGAAAGATGAAACATAATAAATCATAAATAGAGAAAAARAATATATGATCAACAAAGATTGTTTTTATTATTAATAATAAAAAAAGTTAATCCAAACARCAAAGTAACCCAAACATGGTTCACAATTGGTTAGGATGTCAATATGTGGGATGTTTCTGAAACCATATGTCACTTAAAATAAAAAGATAAATCAAGATAGGTAAATCCTCATATGGTAAAAAAATCCTATGAAATCAAACCCAAAATCTATAGAAAGAATCTACATACATGGATTTGTTAGTCTCTAAAATTTGGCATAAATATGTTACCATGAACACAAATGAACAAGTTTACCATCAAAACAAAACAATATTGCTTTCATATTAATGCTTGACCTTTGTAGTTAGTTATCCTATTGTTACAATCATCTGTCAAGCTATTAGATGGATTAAAATAGCACAAAGTTTGATATTTAGATGTATAACACAATCATACCTGCTTTCTCTCCACTCCGTTATTTAGGTCTCCTTCCACTCCTTTTATACAAGGTAGGATGGTAGTTGAAAAAGTGTAATTTCCCCTTAAATTTTCTCAATAAATGAATATTTGAGCATCATAAATTAGATTTTTGGGGATGATTGTCAATTGGAAGGTCACATTGATCAAATTGATCTGGGGACCTCAACAACCTAAGGGTCCAACAACTCAATTAATGTGCACATTTTCCTAAATTTCACTAAATACAATCTCACTGGTTCAAATATTTTTACTACACACACACACACACACTAGAAATTTCATTATTTTTAGTTTATATCTATATAAACACATCAAATCTACCATTCTACTCAAATAACATAATAATTTTTGGCTTCTCCTGATATATATTGGCACGAGTAACTTTGTTAAGGTAAATGACATCCTTGTTTTGAGTTGGAATTTGAAGCCACCGAAGGATCTCATATGGAGACTTAATTCTATCCTTTCCCTAAATAGTTGGTAATGTTAAAATAATTTTTGAACCCTACTAGTCAATTCATAATTTCCATCAATACACAAGTAGCTCATGCAACTATTCAGTTGTATCCATGCACAACAATTTTTTTTGCAAGAATACAAACAATGATTTTTGGTGTAACGAAGATAAAAAAATAGTATGAACAATCATATGTGAAACATAAAGGAGTGTATGAGAGATAAACGATAACTAGAAATTGTACTAGAAATACTCATTTTCCACTTCAAGTGGCATGGAACATGGGACAAAAAAAATACTATAACTCAACATTGGAACAAACAACAATATCAAAACATGGAAATATTTTCTATGCAAGGGAGTCACCATTTTTTCCATGCATAACATGCTACCATATTTATCCTATCATCCAACATTGTCTATTTATGCAAGTATTGAAAATGAAACTAATTAAAATTAAGTATAGGTTGTCCTTCAACTTATACAAGATCACTAGTATTCCCAATAACTCTTAAACCATTGTTATTTGAGGCCTAGGTATGTAGCTTTCAATCTAGGTAGCATTCTAAATATCTACCACACAAGGTCTTCATGCATTGAACACAACATTAATTTTTTTGGAACATCAATCATTGATGGTTCATCACACATCTCCTGGGTTCATTTGGTCGAGAGGTAGACCTACATTTGGATACAATCAGTTGAGAAATCAACCAACACACTACACTAGTTGGTCGAGTAGTCGACGTGCCTATTGGTTGAACAGTCGACCAACAATTGAAGATATTCATGCGGTGGATCGGCCAACCCAAAAATTGACTATGAGTTGATTGCATAGGTGGTCAGGTTGAGAATCCCTATCGAGACGACTCGATGGAGCAGATGACAGAGTCAACTCTAAAATTAGAAGATTACATGTGGACAAGATCGTCTGGATTCTATGGAAATCAGTTATATCTCGAGGATATAAAAAGTAGACCCCTTGGGTCATTTTCATCGTGGCGATTAGACGATCAAGATCCGATATGCATTGTGATGTTCTTATCACAAGTGCAGATTGCTTAAGTTTTGTAAAGGTGTTTTTAGAAACACCCCTTTATCTTCGAAATTTTTTCTCCTCTTTGTTTATCTTCAATATTTTGTTCTCAGTTTCATGTCATGTTCCACCCCATTCCCCAACATGGTATCAAAGTCAGTGGTTTAAAACCTTGACTTGTTATTTACAAACCTTGCTAAGTTGGATTTGTGTGATTGACTTTGGGTAGGTGGTTTGCTGATTGGAACTTATTGAAAACAACCTGTTTTTGTCTAGATATAGATGATGGCTTCAAATATTGATCTTATTGTTATGAATGGATCAAATTATGTAGTATGAGAATCAAATATGGAAACCCTACTGAAGAGCAAAGGATTGTGGAAATATACGAAGGTTGTGAATCTTGATTCAACAAATGACCAGGAGAACTTTGTTATTGATGGAAAGAAGGGTGAGGCTGTAGGGGTCGTTATGAACTACATCTTGTGGGAGATTCATTTTCACCTTAGTGGAATCTACTTTTCTCATCAATTTTGTAAGAAGTTGAAGTTGTTGTTCAAACAAGTCGACAAAAGAAACATCAGGCATTTGGAGAAAGAGTTGATTTCTCTCGATCCTCATTCTTTCGAGAGAATGGAGGACTATTTGGAATGTGTCAAAGAACTCCGTTTGAAATTTGCAGTATTTGGAAATAATTATTAGAAGAAGGATGGACAACTCATCAAGATGGTCCTAATGAATTTGAGAACACCATTCAACGTGTTTGTGCCAACTTTCCATACCAAGTGGAAAGCACGACAAGGAAGATGGTAAGGATTACACCTTTGAATATTTTTGTGGTATTTTTATTATTGATTAGCATAGATTGCTTAAAGAAGGAAATCTTGGTGGTAAAAACCAAGCCTACTTTCTCAAGGGAAAGGGAAAGATGGATCCCAAGGATAGAGAACATATTGATTCCTCTACACAAAAACCTACATACATTGAGTGGAAACTTCAAAGACATGAAGATGCACCACAACAAAGTCGAAAGAAGAATATGTGTCAGTAATGTGGAAAGATTGGACATGTGGATAAAGTCTGCTATAAGAAGTGAGAAAACTTAGAGGAAAAGGTTAAATTCCTTGAAGGAGACATGTCCACTATATGTTAACCCACTAATAATTTCACCTTCCAAATTGAAACTTCCTAGGCTTTGTTGTCTCATTATGCATAGAATGAATGGGTATTTGACTCTGGATACACTCTTCACATGGCAAAGGATGCCTCCTTGTTCACGTGGTTTGATGAAGCTAAGGAGAGGAAAATCTATGTTGTTGATGATTTTTGTCTGGATGTTGCTAGTTAGGGTGATGTTGCTTTTTGACATGGAAAGATTGTTGACATATATCATGTGCCAAATATCAATGCCAATATATTATATGCTACTATACTAACAAAAACATGTAAGATTGTGGAATTTTAGCCTGATTAGTTCTATGTTTTTTATTTGAAGAAAGATAAGTTGATTTTCGTCGGTGGGATTCTCAACCCGATGGACAGTTTGTACAAGTTACATGATATGACTCAACCTAAACCTGAATCGACTGCATTTTTTTCTCACACCCATGAGCGAAGTTGAATTTGGATTGAGTGACTCATAAACTTGAATTTTTTAAGTCTACAGGCACTGCAAACTCAGAATATAATTTTTGGTCTGCTAAAAGTGTTTCCCCATGAAGGAGTCTGTAAGGGTTGTGTACTTGGGAAGAATCATTAGGTACCATTTGACTATGGAAAAGTATGGCAAGCATATAACCTACTGCAAATGGTTCACAATGATGTTTCTTGCATCAATATACCTTCACTGGAATGTGCAAGGTATATTTTGGCTTTCACATGGGTCTTTTTCATGAATAATAAGAACCTTATCTTTTAGAATTTCAAGGAGTTCTCAGACTTTGATGAAAAGAAATGTGTTGAACCCATCAAATGATTGACATAAGAAAACTGTGATATTTCAATCAACTTTTTGAATAATAACTACCTCGATCTAGTATTGAATAGCAGTGGTCGGTTCCTCACACACCTCAACAAAATAACGTCACAGAATAAATGAATTAGACATTAGTCAAAATGAATAAATTTATTTTGCAGGCTAAATATAGTCCTCCTCGCTTCTGGGATGAAGCAGTGTATTTTTCAAACTATCTTTTGAATCACATCTGGACTCAAGATGTTCCTTCCATGAATCAAGTCGAATGATGGTATGGAAATAATCCTCTAGTTAGCCACCTCCATGTGTTTGGATGTGTTTCCTAGGCTCACATTCTTGATGATTTTAGAAATAAGTTGGATGTAAAGAGTTATTCTTGCATCATGATGGGATACTCTCAAGCATCGAAAGACTATCAACTATTTGATCCTATCAAATGAAACATCATTATCAGACAAAATGTAGAGTTTGATGAGAATTCTTCTGGAATTAAGTTGTTGAATTCCTTGTCTAAATTTCTACAATATGAACCCCTTAATGTTGTATTCGACACGAGTGCGCATGTTCAATGATTCAATCCTTCAACTGGGTAGTCAAATTTTGTTCATGTTTTGACTCGACCGTCAACCTCTAAATTAACTAGTCCATCATCTTCTATATTGATTGGACCATTGACTAAATATCCTCTGACTTCTAATCAACCTGCTGAAGAGAATCAAAGTTCACCATTTTCTTATCTAACCAGATGAGCTGCCAAGACAATTGAAGCTACTAGAGATGAAGTTGGAGATGCCTCCTTTAAACAACAAACTTGAAATCAAAATAAACATGCCAATGTTTCCTTGATGAATCATGTACTGGAAAATTATGATCATGTTTCCTACTCAGATGTTGAAGGACAATCTAAATGGTAGTAGGTTATGCAGACTAAAATTGATTCCTTGACAAAGAATTATACTTGGGACTTAGTTCCCAGACCACAAGGAAATAATATTGTGAAGTGTCGATGGGTCTACATGACCAAATTTACCTCTAAGGGTAATGTTGAGTGACATAAAGAATACCTCATTGGGAAGGGATTTTCTCAACAAGAACGCATCAAATACATTGAAACCTTTTCCCTTTTTGCAAACATGAAAGTTGTTTGATAGACTCTTTCCCTTGTTGTTCATTTTGGATGGAAAATCCATTAGATGGATGTGAAGAGTGATTTTCTTCATGGATACCTATATGAAGAAATTTTCATGGAACAACCACCTGGTTTTGTGATAGATTAAAATTTGGTATGTCGACTCAAAAATTCACTTTTTGGTTTGAAGCAGGCTCCCCAAGCTTGGTATGCTAAGATCTAGAGTTTCTTTTTTCGACTTGGTCTCAAATGTTGTGAATTTGATAATATCTTGTATGTACTCCATACGTGGGGTCTCCACTTCATGAACCTATGACATAGCATGTAAATTTTTGGGATACTAAATAATACCCCTAATGTCACTAGATATTGAAAAATATCTCTTAAAACCCTTTTGTTGTACCCCCTCCCTATACATATTTTTAAAAAAGAACAACCTACTTTTACTAGATATACCTTATTTTTACCAAATACCCCTTTTATGCCCCCTAATCTTATAACCCCCCTATACCCCTTATCCCCCTCAATACCTACAATATATTGACCCTATTTTTCTCAATTTTAAAATCCCCTTTATGAATGAACATGACAATATATTGGTAAAAAAGGTGGAGCCCCTGTGACTCCATACCAAATTTTATTCCTGAGATTGTTCTAGGCTCAAAGAACAATGTCAAGGTATCTTAAAGAAATGATTCAATTTATTATAAAATCTTTATTCCCTAGTTTTAATCTTCGATTTCAATAAATAATTACCATAAATAAAGAGGCTTGATCTCATTCCTTAAATTCATCAAAGTTTCAATAGTATGGAAAGTTTCATTGAGATAAACAAAATTAAAACAAAAAGAAAAGTATCCAATAAAGACAAATATTACTCTTTGTCCAATAGAAGAAATAACATAAAATTTTCCTATGTTACAAAACTTCTTGAAAACATAAACAAAAATATCAATTTAAGCACAAGTCGTATCTTACTCACAGTGGAAGTTGTACCAAATTGTAGGACTTATAACACTGGAAAATTAATTTGAAGAAAATGATTCACAGAGACATGTGGAAAAATGAACAAGAAGCACGTAAACTCATGAAACAAAATCAAAGAATCGCTTTCTTTTTGTAAATAAAAAATTTATTGAAAAAAATTTAATATGCTTTGGGCCAAAAGTCCCTTTAAATTGAATTCTCGCAAGATTTTATACAAAAGGATCACAACAAAAATGGTTTTATTTTTATGGATTTACAACTATGATATGAATTGTGATTTCTTGAAATAAATCTATTGGATACGACAATTCCCGCATCTCTTCAACTACTAATGCGAATCATCACCATTTATGTTAGTTTGGATGTTCCAACTCAAACCCTTGACAATAAAATACATGAAAACCATTGTATCACCTTAATACGCCATTGTGATTGTCATATGATGCTTTAATCTATTATCTCCATCATTAATTAATCCCACAACTATCATGGAATTTGGTTTTCTTGGCTTTATATATAATAAGCCTTCCCAACTGATTTGAAAACATGTGAAGAAGATACAAAACCTTGTGCATTGTGTAACCTTTTAGAATGTGGGACCCGAGCTTCATTGGATCGACCTTTCCTTGACAAACATTCAACTTCAATAATCAAACCCAATGTTCAGTGACCCGACATGATTTTCCATGCGGACGTAACCACAAAAACATGGCACCCCCTCATTAGTCCATGTTGCCATTGATGTGGAAGAAGTACATGCCACATGTCCCCTTGATCTGGTGCATGTATGGAAAATTCCACATGTCCATGTGGAAGTCATTCAATGGATGGATGATGTGGAACTCCACGTGCAAGATTTTAGCTATCTATCGGACAAGAAGAGATCATGAGAAGGGTTTCATAAAAAGTCTAACATCCCAGTGATCCGATAACCGAAAGATCGACATGACATGGCACCCCGTGGTTGGTTGCATACGTCGACTGATGTATGTCGGTCTCTAAATTATCGGAAGAGTCTGGGCTTAACTTTTCTAGTATATCCCGATGTCCAAGATCCAAAATAATCTCGGCCATTGATCTGATATATCTTGGATCCGATCTTTGTCGTTGATCTAGAGCCATAATTGATATATGATCTGGACTGTTGATCTTGGGTGGGCAATTTTCTTCAACAAGGGATTCCAAAATCTATTTGATTCATTGATTTGGAGTTGAAATAGAAGGTCTACAATTGGATTGTAGGAGCACTCAAGTAACATGGAAGTGACATACATGAAATTAAAATTTAAATAAATCATAAAAATAAAATTAATCTTATAACAAAACAAGGGTTTATTACAATATTTCAAAACCTGAACTATTTCAAAGATTTATTCAAATAAAAGATAAAAATTTTAATTTTAACTTATGTTACAACACCAATGGGGACACCTTAATTATTTTTGTATATTTAGATGAATTACTTATAATTGATAATAATAATGATCTCTTCCTTAGATTGAAGAAACAACTTGTTGACTCCTTTGACATGATAGATCTTGATACTCTGCATTATGTTCTGGGTCTACAAGTACTACCACTTTGTGATGGATTTTTCATTTCTCAGTCTAAATATGCGCTGGATTAGTTGACATGATTTAAGATGGTTGATTGCAAGCCTTGTGCTACTCCTTTTTAGTCTATATCAAAGCTTACCAAAACCTGTCAAACACCTGCAGTTGACGCTACTCTCTATCGACAATTGGTCGGCATCCTTATTTATCTTACTCATAGTCGACTTGACATTCCCCTTGTTTTTAGTGTGGTTTCTTAGTTTATGCATGAACCTAAAGAAAGCCACTAGAAAACAGTCATACATGACTATCTTGACTGGCATTCATTTCTATAACAGGGTCATACCCATTTACTTATTTTGGTTACTAACTCATAACCAACACATTCCTGACATGATACTATGTCAAATGAATGCATTCAAAATCCAAGAGATTTTACTGATATCCAATGCCTTTGGATTTTACCACATCCACTAGTATATTTTTCCAATAAATGCATTAAAAAAACATAATAAGATCACTTTATAAAATAAACTATGGTAGAGGAAATTCTTACCTAAATTCCCTACAATAATTATGCAGTAGAAATACATCAAATCCATACCTGCACAATTGTATTTAAGTGAATTTGATTCTATCTGATTAGTTGGTATCAGTAGGAGTTCTCATTCCCCCTTTATCAGCCTTATGTTCAATATTTGACCATCACCATTTTCCTTCATGTGGATGGCTATCAACAACAACATTATCACCAGTATTCACGGTTGTGCAATACACTCCCTTTTTCTTGGGCACAACAATCATGATTAACAACTTTTAGATATCATAACCTCATTATTCCATATATAACATTATACTATTATGAGTCTACAACATGTTATATGCACTCTCAAACAATTTCACATGCACTAATGCATATCTACATGTACTAATGCATTCTTAACTTTCCCATGAGTGCATATGCATTTCCACTTCATGTGATATATATGGTTGTCCAAATGGCCATATCATAATTGTTGCTATAGAAATTGCATCAAATTATATCATCCTTTATATCTCTCTTTGTTGTTCTTGGTTGTCCTCAAATCTCATTAGATTCCTATATCCTTTTGTGTTGTTACTGTGATCATTGTGCATGATTTTATTCTTCCCAGAGCATTTTTTTTTCTAGCCAAACCACTCTTGGCTACTTTTAAATTTCTATCCATATACTATGTTGATATTAATCTTCAACATTTATCTACTTCTTGGATCCACCTGACCCAACTTTATCTTATTAAACTCTTCAACACTTTTGGTTTCTTGCATCATTCGTTTCTCCTTCCTTAACTCATTTGGTCTCAAACTTGACTTGCATAGTCAAATTTTCATCATATTGCAATTCTACACAAATGTCTTATTTTCCATCTTCCTAGAGATTAATTGGAAGTAGTTAGAGTTTCCTTTACCTTCCATCATAAAATCCAGTGGTACTTCCATCCTCCTGGAATATCACCAATGGATCCTTTCTCTTGAGATGGGTTCTCTTCAAGATCCATCTCTTTCGCACTCCATAGAAAGAATATAACCATCTTCTTCTTCATGGTCCCTTATTTATTTCCCATCAGAAAAACTCTTATGTTCTTGAATCCTTCTAACTTTCCATTCCAATCTACTTTGGGAATGCACTCAACACCTTTGGAATGCACACAACTTTCTCTATATGCATCAACAATCTCCTTTTTATTGTTGTCACAATTCTTTGAGTGATGAAATAGACTCAAAATAACTTTGCATCCACCTAGTGGTGTATTTTTCTACTATCTCCAGTTACTCATGGAATTTATCAAATTTTGGAATTCATTTAAACTTATGTAATTCCTCTCCCAGGAGTCCAATTCCATACTTCTAGAACCAATCTTCACATAATGCATTTCCTTATGCATATGTTGGTACTATTTAGCATACATGCACCTTCATTACTTCACCCTTTATGTTGTGACACTCATACCATTTTCCACTGCACTACACTGATAAAAATAATGGAGGTACTAATCCAAAATTGTATAACTAGTCCCTCGATATAATGCACCTTATCTCCATGTGTGCACTATGTATTTCTTTATCATAAGTCTAGCTTCTTGAATTATCAATTTACTTGGTTGAACTTGGACCATATCATAACATGCTTCATTTATGGTCTTCTCTCCTCTTGTGAATAAGCCTTGACATAACACTCTTCCTTCAAGTGTCTCTACTCATATTTAATAACAAGTCCACACTCTTTCACACGATCTATATATATAAGCCATACATCGAGGTTTCATGTTTGCAGCTCCATGCATATCCACTATACATGCATTAACATGAATTGTATATGGTCTCTCTCTTATTCAACATTCCCATTTGATATGAACATCTGTCATCTGGAATTCTTTTTCTAGATCAGAGTTCCCTTGGAAATATTCCATATTTCTCACTGAGTCTAAATGTCTTCATTAGGCATCTCCCTTAAGAAAAATGCACATTTTGAAGAATTTTTGTGGTGAACCTAGTGGTTCACTTATGTAAACTTCCATTGTAAATAGGACAATAGGTTATAATCCATAAAGGATAATATATTAAATAATAGTATATGAATATGAGATGATGAGATACAATAAGAATGGGGGACTTATATACCCATGCAGGGGTGCCCTTCCATGAAGAGACGTGACCTTTCATTGTGAAGGTGTATCTTCATTAACTAATATAATGTATTTATATTTATTATTATATATTATGTTCATAACATTGCCTTCCCCTATGTCAATTGGGTGTAGCTTGGATGGTTGTGAAGAATTATTTTTATCCTCCCTATCGGGGTTCAATTCCCATAATGACATGAATAAATCTCATAATGAGTATGTTTTAATGGCTTCGAGCCTATATGTATTGGAAAGTTACCTTTGATTAAAAAATTGAATACCAAGGCAACTGTTATTTCCCCGTGGAACAAAATAACATTTCCTTCCCCTTAAAAATGATTTTTCCTCAAAGCATACTTATGGAAGACTTATCTCTTTCTCTGGATTAAAATATCATCTCTTCATTGTTTATTCTTGAATTAGTGATCATTGAGGGATTGAAATGGTAGAATCTTCTAAGCACTACGTAGAACCATCCAATTGTAAGGAAGTCTTCCCACCTTAAATCGATCTTCTACACAATGGGGATTTTATGGGGTTCTTGTAGACAATTTGATGTATTTTCATTCATATGATAACTTCTACCTTGCGCATCATTTGTAATGGAGGTAATAATTTTTGACATATTTGTCATTTGTTTCTATGGATACATTGATTTGTTGAAGTACCTACCTTATTCCTCATACCTATATATTTTGCTTGCATACTCCACATATATATACATCAATTTAAACCTTATTTTTTCATATGTAACCTCAATTTCCTGATAAATGTGCATACAAAAACATTTGTTATCTAAAAGCCATAATTTACAATTTTGGAAACATATGCACAATTTTTCCCTTYAAGTGAACCATACATTTTCTTTTTGATTGCTTGTGAATTCTGCTACTCAATTCACTTTCTGGGTGAATATATGTATTCATCTATCCAAGACATTTCCATTTACTATCTCCTTTATCCATTATGAKTTATGGGAAACAAGTTATAGTCATYTGAACATTACCCATTTACTCCTTTGTACACTTTTCATTCTAGTGCAATTAATCTTAGACACCAACGTCTGCCATTTGTAGAAATAAATCTATGAGGAATTAAAGAAACATTTAMACGAGAAATAGTTAATAAAKATGAAATGAAATTCATGACAACTCTCATATTTCCAATATGATGCTCAAGTAAAAAACTGTAGCAATCTGGAAATGACAACTTCGTCCTTTTTCAKCTTTTTTTYCCAGACTTAGAATTTTTAGCCAAATTGGCTATTTCCCAAACTGTGCGCTTCTAAGAAAAATTCACTAAACCAACTTTTTATGGCTTGATKATTATGAAAAATGTCAAGTAGATAAWTTTKTTCATATTTTCCATCTAGGGGCCCCTTCCCCTCTCTGAAAATCTCAAAAATCCCCCAAAAGTGGTCTGGAATAGTGTATTTTGGCTTATTTTGGCACCTCCACTCCAAACTCCTTAGAATCTAGCCAATCCCTTCACACAATATTTCCATGTCTTCTTTTATGAAATCATGTATAATTTTTAATAATAATTGTGTTTCTTCCATTGAGCTTCTTCAAAAATATGTAATTTGCATTTTCTGGAAAATCAGAGCATAATTGACCAATGGTCGTCTCTGGAATTTCTGTATCCCTCCTTACTGCAGAAAAGACCTAGAAGTTTCATCTCAATCATAATTAATATGAACTATTTATGGAAAAAATACAATTTTGGCTCCAGACTTGGTTTTGTTTTTTAGACTAATGCATGATTTTTCCTTAGGTGGCATCTTTGATAAAGTGGTTTCTGATGTGGCATTCATGGTCCACATGTCACCCTAAGGTGATGACATGTTAGTATTATAGTGTTCATGTCCCTGGCCAATCAACCTTGAACACCTTCTCTCTCTTTTTTTCCTTTACGTTGGCCTTGAACACTAATAAAATATTAATATTCTTTGGGTCCCACCTACCCAGCTAGCACATTTCTTAGTGGGATGGGACAAAGGTCCCACCTTGACTATCAAACTTCCACATGGAACATTCCACACCTTTACCTTGGTGTGAATGAACTTGCACATGTGTCCAAATCCAACGATGGATATTGGACGAGATCGACGAAGAAGAGGCCATGTCGCATCCCAAAAGTTCCTTAGGTTTAAAAACCCCTTGGTATGGGATAATGGTTTCTCCCATGCTACATGGAATGAGCTGAGTGGTTTCACATGGTAAAGGGCCAAAATCTTAAACCACTTCACCCCCATGCAAAAATGGTTTATGGTATTGACTATACCATTGTCTCACACAGTCCCCCACAACACTTGCCTCCATGCCACCAACTTCCACCATGGAATTCCACATCACCTCTTCCATGTCACTACCAATTCATCACCATGTCACCACCAAGTTATGCTGACATCATGTATGGAAAAATACCCAAATTTTCCCAATTTCTTTCCAGAATTATATCATTTTCAAATTTTTACACAGGTCACCATGGAACTCTAAAATTAAACTTGTTGCAACCAATTCCATCCCTGCAACCAATCGATTAACTTTGTGCGATACTAATTGACATTTCTAGTCATGAATTTCATTCAAGTTTACTCACAAATTTGAGATTTTTACCCAAATTCTCCATGTCTTCATTGTAACTCCAAAATTTGATCAATTTCAAGCTCGAATTCACTCAAACTAAGATTAAAATTGGGGATTTTTAACCTATAGGATCGATTCCCTGAAATTCGTCATGAATTCCCCCCCAATTTTGACAAAAATGTTGCAGACATCCTCTGATATTTTTTTTTTGCAATTTTCAGCTTCTATGTGCTAACAAATGGCCCCATGCATGCTCAATGTAGAGCCCGTTGCTTTGTCTTTGTCCGATGTAGGTCCATAGTTTGAACCTAGAGCTCTGATACCACTTTCTAACATACCTCGTTACCAACAAACCCAAAAAATTTCTCTAATACCATAATGTAGCATCCCAAGCCTCCAAGATGAACCACACCACACATAATTTTATTTTTCCTCTAATAGAATATATTAATTGTATTCCATGCATATGCATCAACTATGTAGAACTAACAACGCACAATTCAGTCATAAATATGTACAATTATAGCAAAAAAATTAAACATATTACACACAATAATCAATATGTAAATATGCATAAAGGAACACTTATCTTTTTTCGTAAAACACCTACTGCATGTAGACCTTAGTTGTTCATCCTAGCCACAAACTCTATTGTTCATATGCTCTCAACAGGTCACCCCTGAGTTGGGGCTATGACTCTACCAGGAAAAAGGATACTCTCACAAAACCCACTAAGGTCATACAACAATAAACAAAACAAGGAAAGGACAATGGAACTAACTTTAGTAGGGTTCCACCTCACAACCTCACATTCCCCACAACCTGTCCACCTCAAGAAGCGTACGTGTTCCCTGCTCAAACTTCCTTCAGTTGTCCCACTTCCCTTCCAGGGATTCAACAACATGCCTTCCAAGAAGTCTTAGAGTGCTATGGCACTTGGAAAAAATGGATACTCACAAAGAGTTATGGCACCACTAGGTTAGCGCATAGGGATACCTATTCCCAACAATTCTGTCACCTAAGATAATTTCTCCACAGGCCTGACACCCTGCCTCTTCAGCCCAAAACCACCAATTATTTATAGGGTCACCCAAAAATCCATAGCCCCACTTCTCTCCAGGAAAACTTATGGATGAATCCCCTAATTACACTAATTCCCAACATTATATATGCATGTGCCCTTTGTGACACTTCACACTCAAGGAACTACCTTTTCCCCCACTTGTAATTTGTTCCTTTCCCTTAGGAACTTAGGATAACATTAAATCATAAGCCTTTAGGACTTAGGAATAATATTATTTTATTCCTAGGATTAAGGCCCTTTTCCTTAAGCTCCTAGCCCCCTTTACCTCTGTTACACATGAAATTTGCACACCTAGGTACCTCTCCCTAAGTGTCGTAAAGTGTCGTAT
>SNQJ01S0058376.1:56820-77309 GCA_010110895.2 Picea sitchensis | reverse complement strand
GGACAAGGGGAACTTGATGAAGCTACTGCACTCACATCTATGGTTGTAAGTTTTCTTCATTGTTGTTCTCATTAATATAATATGCTTGGCCTGTTTCTTTCAAGTTTGTGTTTGATTTCACATGAATTTGTATCTAATAGATAGATCTATTTCGAGCTAATATGAGTAGACTAGGAAGTTGGTTGTATCTTTGTTTGTCTATAGGGCTTATTGAGGAGTTTAATATTGGAGCTCAACTCAGACTGTGCAGGGACAAACACCGGTAAAAAGGTACTTCTTTTCTCCTTCTTCCTCACACATTAGTTTATCTAGATCTAAAAGGAAGTCAGTGTCCATGTTAAGCACCTTTTGTCTTAAGAGTTAAGAGTCTAGCTCTCAAGAGGAGATCTACCTGTCCACAGGGAGATTTTCCTTCAACAACCTCTTGTGGAGTCCTAGCTCCCTATACTCTTTTATCTTACTTGGTCTACAACAATGATGTATTTTATTAATAAAATGAGTGATTATGTATTGCAATGATAGGATCATTGGCATTTTATCATCTAGGAACTCTATCCCATAATATTCTATATCAATAGCCTATAAAACATATGTACAATTACAGCAGGGGATCATCTTGGGGGCATTACATGCAATCCTAGGCACCATCTATCCCAGACCCTATTTTTTGGGAGTAATGTCCAATCTAATGGTCAGGCTGGTTCGTTGTTGTTTTTTATTCACAGGTGCGAGCTGTAACGACTGTTGTGTAGTGTGTGTCGGGAAGGCCAATATCTGATGATCATTGCTCTCGTGTTCAATATTGGACTTGATGTGGAGAAGGTCCATGGATGTATAAATCAAGTTTTGTTTCTTCTTGGAATCCTCCTTGCCCCTAGATACTCTAGCGATGACGNTGTGTGTCGGGAAGGCCAATATCTGATGATCATTGCTCTCGTGTTCAATATTGGACTTGATGTGGAGAAGGTCCATGGATGTATAAATCAAGTTTTGTTTCTTCTTGGAATCCTCCTTGCCCCTAGATACTCTAGCGATGACGACCATATTTTGTTCTCTCTGTTAGACAACCTCAACCCTCTTTCTATCCTGGTTGCACTTAGTGCACATTTCAAGAGTGCCCATTTCATCCTTATGATCCAGTTTCAAATGTTATGGCCACTCTGCCATTCCCTGCTAAATATCTTCTTTATGATGCAAAACATAAGCATTTTCATGGCAACCCCTTGGTCATCATTGGGATAGATACATATTTTATGAAAATTGCATTCAAATACAAGATAATCAACGTACCTATCGATGACGTGGCACAAGATGAAAAATTGCAAGATGGTCGCCTAGATGAGTTGTTGGTACCATCTCATAAATACTTTATCGTTGTTTTTTTAAATGAAAATATATTTGTTGACTTACTAGGGTGGGAATTGGGGGGCTGCAAATGTTGGGCCACCCACATTGGCGTGCCCGTATCCTAGAGGGACTCTCTAGATAATTATGGAAAGAAGAAACAAGATCCATCTATAATAGAAGTCCTTCCCAAAGTTCCGAGTGTCGAAGAAATCATCAACAAACTCATTAAGGATATATCATGCCCAAACTAGTTGAACATTCCTCCCAAAAAACCATTCAATGACAATGACGACACCAAGTGGGTATTCATATTTTCTACATTTTCTCAATATCTTACAAGTGACAAGTTGGGTGGAAAACCAAACTCATCGATCATTTATTTCTTGATTTATGAAACCATGAGTTCCCTGATGTGTGCCATACTTTCCATACATGTAATCATGTGCAACATCTTTGGATTTTAATGTTTTTTTTGGGTCCTTTCCCTGTATGGGAAGTCTTGTGACTCGATGTATCACTTCTGCATCAACTAGGTATTTTTCTCCCAACCAAAGGTAGCCACCATGTAGGTAAGTAAAAAGTAGAAGTAGAAGGTAGTTGATGTTCCATGGCCAAAGTCAGGACAATCGACCAGGGACAATATGCTAGCTTGTCGGAGTGGCTTGGCCCATTCTTGTATGAGCACTAGTTGTTGGCCATCCACACTCCAAATATCTTGTGCGTAGTTGGAAAATAAAAGTTCTAGGAATTGGACAGGGTCTCAGATGTCATATTCAATAAAGGGGATGTCCTAAAATTTCCTCATCAATGATCCTGTAAAACTAACACTGTTAGGTAGTGTCGGCTCTGGTATCTCTCTTTCCCAAGAAAACTTTTTTTATTACGAGCTTGCGGCCTACTCGAAAATCCCATTTGAAATTGTATTCATCGGGTGCTCTTGGTATCATTAAAATTATGAGTTGGACTTCATCGAATATGCACTTGCTTGTATTTGACTATATTTTCCTATTGATGTGTGTCTCTAAAGTCTGACAAGTAGACTACAAATAGTAACCCATGAGCTTGAATTGGGTAACACTAATTCTTATGAGGGAACGTTTCCATTAAAGTACAATGTGATTATTTGTTGGTAAATGTGCCAATCTATTATTAACTTAGAGTGTAGTACTACCCACATTGGAAACTGCCAAGACATAATTTCCTATACCGTCTCGTCACCCCCCCCCCTGACCGTTAGTGGGGATGGAAGGATCATTTCTCCTTGTGGCCACTGTCGGTGTTATCATGTCATTGATCCATGTCAACCCTGATTATGTCCTCTCAAATTCAAGGGACATTTAAACTTTTCTCTATTGTCAAACATGTAAAATATCTAGATGAGATTCTGAAATTTACCATTGGGTGTTGTCAAAATGTGCTAAGCCCTTGGAAACATACGACGATTATGTCGATATTTATTTCGTGGAAGCGTTTATGTCACCTTAATTGTTAATGTGATTTTGAAGGATATATACATGCATGAGGTATTATTCTTTGGGGGGTGTTGCGCATGATTCTTGTGCACCCCTGCATCTATTTCCCATATCTTAATCTATCGCATTGACCCCAACAGGTAATGATGTTTTTTTACGTGGATCCAACTTCTTAGTTTTCACCATGGAGGATATGCACTATTCGTTGTTGGACCTGAAGGCATCCACTAACTTCCCATTGTATCCTTAGGCATAGGAAACACATTTTGCTTGATAGGGGCTAGAGGGATCGACCAAATATAATTTATTACAGGCATAGCACACTGGGTTTTCAGATATATCATTAGTTCACCCTGATTTTGCTTGGATACCAAACGCCTCTCATAGGAACACATGTATTGGCATATGTCTACCCCTAGCCTGAACCTTTCCCTTATGGAATCTTCCAAAAATTCCCATTTGCAAAGATGCTCCCGATGCACTACCCACCACTGCATGGGTATACTTGTTAAAATTGTATTGATGGAACGTACCATGTCAAGAAGGAGAATATGATGCATCTTGACAATGAAAGTATCTACCAGACTCATCTTGTCGAAATGATAGGGCTCAAATTAATCCTCGTGCATCGTAGTGGTAATTCGTGTGCATTTCCTAGTCGAAACTTCATACATTGTTTTTTCCCACTTCTCCATGGCATCCTATGAATCAATATCATAGGACTTCAAGTTCTTCCAATTTATCTCCCCATATACCATGGGATTGATATAATCTTCCCTACGGCTTGTGATCTGGTATATATTTTCAATAATAGAGCTTTTCGCATCCTAATTCATGGGCTTGTCGTACATGTCACATTCATTTGGATGAAATGATGCGATCATACATAGGTTATTTGTGTCAAATGACATCTATATCGTATTCAGATTCAACATATCTTTGTTTCCTAATTCCCAATCAATACCAAGTAGAGAAAGGTAGGGATCTGAGTCATCCATGATCTCAATCACTTCAAAATATGCCTTGGTCTTCACCCTTTCTATTTTCACTTCGACCCTACTCCAGTCGGCCTATAGGATAGATATTGTATTGATTCTCCAACTGAAGTTGAATGGGAGACCATACCAAGCTAGGTTTACCCATCAAATCCCAATATTTCTTTGATAAGATGTTCTTGTCATATCTCAGATCCAACATGACATCGTCCATCTCATATATTTTGATTTTAGTCACCATCTTGAACTCTTTTCATGTGTGCTTCTATTTAATGACTTGGAACACTTCCCTTTATATAAGGGGGGATGATATAGCTATAGTTTTCCCTTCTCCCCCCATGCACGCTGCTAACATGTGCGTTAATTTTCTTGCAGCATCAAGATCCTTTAACTGTGTTTGTGCACATGCACAATCTTTATCCCAAAACATTGGGTGCCAATGCCACTGTCAAGTATCATACATATTTTATTATTAATTATATTGATAATTTTATTTTGAGATATTATAATCCTCCCAATGCATGTTGATTTTAAACTAGCACAACCACATAATGAAAAGTGGTTGATGTTGTTGGGCTAATCTTGACTCGGTCATAGAGTAATTAAGATAACCTTCATTCAATCATTCATGGGTTTACCAATGGTGGTTTATTAGCCCATGGTTTTGGTAACCCATGGTATTTGATGTGATGAATTCTATTTAAAGTCTTGAAGAAATCCATTGTAATATGCCTCAAGAAGCTTGGTGTTTGGATAGCTTGGATAAGGTCAATAAAGATATATATCTTGAGTGTGGATTTTAATGGTTAAGAGTTTCTAGGGTACAAGTTGGTAATATATTCATGCATTTTGTTTTTTCTTTGATATTTTTATCTCTCTTAGTTTTAACATGTGCTATCAGAGCCCAATTGGACTAGACTCTCGATCAAGAGTGGCCTAGGTGTTTTATATTCTATCAAATCCATGTACGAGCATATAAATATCTCACGATAAAATCCCTAGATCACTCGATTACATGATGAAGGAATAGAGGTAGATATGTTTCTTGAATTCATGGACTTGTAGATCTATTGCTTGAATGTTCAGATCTACTAATATCGAGTATGGATCTGATGGATATGTTAGATTTGATAATAAGTTTGTGTGAAGGTAGCAATATGCTAGTGTGTCCCTAAAAAACAAGGAGTAGTAGGTAGAGATAGTGTATGTGGGGGCATAGATTCACTAATCATGCTAGTGAATGCTCAAGTGAGATGTTGGTTATTCTTGGACAATGGATGAGCACAATCAATGTCAATTTGTAGCTATGGATATTGAGCATCTTACATTGAAGTCTTGTTGGAGGGATCCCATGAGACAAAGAATTATGTAGAAAAATAATAGTGCTAGACCTATAGTTTGTTGGTATATAAGTCAACAATAGGGAGTTTAAATTTCATATATCTATTAGCCAAGATGGATTTGTAGTTGGTACTATAAATTACTTTTCCAAATGTAGAGTGAGAGGTTCGAAGGACTGAATTCATCTATTCAAGCTAGGCGTCTGAGGTGATAAATGGATTGTGGGAATCTAGATATGTGAGAATTAGTGCCCATGGCATTAGCTATGTAGGTAATAAAGGTATTACCATCAATAAATACATTGTGGCCATGTGCTTGTTCGTCTTGTTCCTGTATTAGAGGGTTGCACTAAGGTCATTGAATATGACATCAGAAGGAGTGATGGCTTGAGAAAATATTCTGAAAGTGTTGCATAAAGGGAGGTGGAGCCTTCAATATTGATGATGAATTAGAGGTGTGTGAAGAAATAAATGTTGAAAAATATCAGTCAGTTTCTCTGAGAGTGAGGAGAAATTAAGGAACAATAAAATAATGTTGATTGCAAAATTTATGAGCATTCCAACACTGCCTTGTGTCTCTATGTAAACATGTTTTTTTCTTGTGTTTTTTATATGGTTTTGAACTGGAAAATGAAACCATTTGTTTTATTGTCCATTCTTGATACTTGTAGTTCATACATGAAAGAATGGATAATATATGTTTTCTAACTATGTGCATATATTTTTTTTTGAAGGCATAAATATTGTTGGTTCTCCTTAGAAAATGGTGAATGAAAATGATTTATGTTGAGAAAAAATGGCGAATTGCAAATTTAAATGGAGCATTGGTGGAAGGACATAGAGAATATCATCTAAGGAAGTACTACATGGTTAAGGAGCGCTTTCATTCACTGTATTTGGAGAAAAAAGGAATGCATGAAAAGAAGCAAGTAGATGCTTTAAGCATCATTTTCTTTGGCATACATTTGTAATTGTATTTTTATGGAGTTGAATTTTGTCACATGTAAATGGGCATATGGTAGTAATACCTATTTAGGAATGCATACCCCTAGTTTAATGGTTCACTAGTATAAATTATAGATGTAGGCCTAGGTGATGAGAGGGGGGCATGTTGTATTCTCATATACTTGGTTTATAAACTTTGTGGGGCATAAGCGTTTATTACAAGTCAAAATTAAAGAGGGAAATGATGGGTTAATCTTGACTCGATAATAAAGTAGTTAAAATAGCATTGAGTCAATCATTTATGGGTTTATCAATGGTGGTTTACAAGCCCCTAGTTTTGGTAATCCATGGTGTTTGATGTGATGAAGGCTATTTAAAGTCTTGAAGAACTCCACTGTAAGATGCCTCAATGATCCTCATGTTTGGCTATATTGTATAAGGTCAATAAATATATATATCTTGAGTGTTGGTTTTCCCAATTAAGGGTTTCTAGGGTAAATATTGGCTCTATGTGCATGCATTTTGTGTTGTCTTATATATTTCTCTATCTCTTAGTTTTAACAAATATATGTCGATTGGTGTTATTTTCCACCTTTTTTATTAATGGCGTCGATTGGAGTATATCAACCAATTTTAATTATGGTAATGTTGGGGATAAGTTTTGAAGTAGTCATAGATGCTAAGAGACAAAGAATAGTCCAAGTTGCAAGGTATGTCTTGTAGAATTTTGATTACATGACCAATTTGTCCAATAGATATATGAAAGTGTAACTACACATGGGATGATCATTGAGGAACAAATCTTAAGAGACTCTATAGTATCAATGAGTTTGACATTAAATGTACATGTCTCTATAGACTATTAGTTGGGTGGATGAAGGTTGTCATTCTCTTAATTCTTTTAGAAGATTTTGTTAGTTTCTTCCTAGGATTATATATATGTAATCCCTTTAATAGAATAAAGAGGGTTTTCTATAGTTGTTTTGTTACTTGCTTTAGATATATGAGTTTTTTTGTGTTCTAAGTTTTCTCCTTTTGTTACGATAAGTCAACTTACTTTCTGGTTCTGCATTATGATAAGTTGACTTACTTTCTAGTTCTGCATTACGATAAGTTGACTTACTTTATGTTTTGATGTTAATGATTAATAGTGAAGTCCTTAAAGAATTTCATGTTCACCACCTTTCCCTTTTTCCTACACTACCTTTAAAAGGTACATTAAGCATGCCTTGGGTGAGACATCCTTCCTATAAAAGGTTTAAAATATCATCATACTACACTACATCGAAGCTTTGTTAAACCCCTCTATGGACCCTAGATCTCAAAATGAGCCAACGACCCCTAACTGTGTAAAACCTCCAATGTCAACAAATCTACATATAATAGATTTACAAAAAGGGTCACATATCATATACCACAACCTATAGTTGAAATAAATTAACCTTAATCAATGGAGAGTGACCACACAAGTTCACCCATATTTAAAGAGTCATAAAGTGACACATTTCCGAGGGCATAAAGTAGTCAAAGATGTAATAATCAGGTCAACTAGCTGTAGTAAGAACACAAATCATGAAATTGTATGGATCAAACCCACATTAAGTGGAAGGTCATTGTCCTTAGAAGAAGCATGGGTTGAAGGCCCCTATCCTTCAGTTTTGGTTTCTATATGGACTACAATGACTTAGGGGGTGTTTCCCTTCTTATTTTTTTCAAGATACTGTAGTTTTGAGATCACTAGAGAAAAAGTAAAAACTTGTCAAATCATGGGGCTTTTGTGTCTCTTATTGGGGGCTATCTCCTTTTCCTCTCTCAACTCTCTCTTAAAACTTGGCATGTTATTTTTTGGTGTTAACAATCGTCGAAAGATTGATAATGAATATAGTGTACAACTTAGTGCCTTTTAGGGGGCACCTTACTCATGGTACATGACTCATTGGCCCAATAATCCACTATTTTACAAAACTGGGTTAATTTCATCTCCACCTTCTGATTCTAGATGTTTATATGTAAAAAATGATAAGCACATATAAGAGACCTTTCTCGCTAAGTAAAATATGTGATATTATGTGTGTTGCTAAAAATACATTCATTTCTTGGTTTTTAAAGATGATATAAACTATCAACTCTAATGCAATGCATGTTGTGCAAAAATCAATGACCCAAGAGAGAATCCCCCAACAACGTGATCTTCTGAGAAATATCGGCCAAGAGTAAAGAATAACAAAACTTGAATGCCCAATTCCAAGATGGTTAGACATATCCACAAAACCAAAACAAATGTTTGAAATTTCAATCTTATCACACAACACACACTTTGAATACACAACTCACAAATATTTAAAAGGTTTTCCTATAAGTAAATAATAACAAAACTTGAATGACCCAATCAATGACCCAAGAGAGAATCCCCCAACAACGCGATCTTCTGAGAAATATCGACCAAAAGTAAAGAATAACAAAACTTGAATGCCCAATACCAAGATGATTAGACATATCCACAAAACCAAAACAAATATTTGAAATTTCAATCTTATCACACAACAAACACTTTCACTTTGAATACACAACTCACAAATATTTGAAAGGTCTTCCTATAAATAAATAATAACAAAACGTGAATGCCCAATTCCAAAATAATTAGAAATATCCACAAAACCAAAACAAATATTTGAAATTTCAATCTTATCACACAACAAACACTTTGAATACACAACTTACAAATATTTGAAGGGTTTTCCTATGTACACTAATCTCCATACATACTACACAGAACATACCACTTCCAAATAAACCTCAATGTACACAATCATATCTTATCCTTAAATGTGATTTTTTAAGCTTTCTTGAACTTGGCCTTAAGTTTAAACCCATTTCATTGCCATTTGTACCATCGGCCAACATGTGTTCATAAACCCCCTTCTTTGGATCTTAATGAAGGGAGAGTGTATTATCAATCTATTTTCACCTTCAACTTATAACATGATAAATGCATCATGATTGAGGATAATCTCGACATTTTTTTCTAAACCTGGAATGGGCATTGATTGGATTTGGATATTAAATCCTAGCGAAAAGGTCGATTACTTTTCAAAATAACGTTGGGAACACCTTAAACTTAGCATGCTAAAGAATGAGTTTAATACTATCCTAACCTATTCCCACTAGCAATACTAATATTTTAACCAATAAATACATGTAAATGATATATTATCTCTTATCTTTGCCTTGAAATATCTATTCAAATAAGCTATCCATGCATAAAGTTTTTAGAGCTTAGCCATATCCTTTTAATAAGATTTTAAAAAGTATTTAGATCTTCTCCACCTTAAATATACAATTCAATGCGTATAAAAGAAAAAGATAATCGTTACCATCATGCTTTTGATCATGTCACTGAAAATCATAAAGAATATTGCATGTGGACTTTTTTTTTAATAAAAGCATAAAGAATATTGAATGTCGATCTTTTTATAATTGTGACGATAATGACATTACATTGTCATTTTTTTTTATGATTAGCTAAACTAAAATGATAGTGACACAACCAACGATATAATTAAAAAGTAAAAGTAGTTAATCAATTAACAAAAGTATTTTAATAGGTTTGATTAATGATATAACAAAAGTATTTTAATAGGTTTGATTAATGATATATTTTTAGTGGGTTGTAAATTACTTCTAATTAATTGGTTGTTTCTATAGTCATTTATCATGGGTTATTTATCATTTTATTAATTCTGGATCTATCATATGTCGATAGGAATACAATCTTTCAAGGTACAAATTTTTCCTTAAATATTTTTAATTTATCTCGAAGGACTTGATCCCTATGGATGCATTATAAATTCATAGTTGTAAGGACTCTCATAATACCCGTCGAGTGTCTGTGCTTTTTGGGCATATTTGACGAAAAAACAAATGAAGAGCACAAGGAAGAAGTGATGGGTTGGGAGAATGAAGACATTTGGGTGTGAGAAGGAGAACCTTGGGTGCACAATGGTTACATATGACACCAAGGGGGAAGACACCTTACTTGCCTTAGAATGATTGACATAGACTTGGGTTGCGTTTGGGAAAGGACACAAAAACTTGGGAGCATGCCCAAGGGTGGAACCATCTTCCATTGGCAACATGGGTGCACCAGAGAGGTTGGACGACCCAATTGTCACACCCACGAGGAGTCACGATGATCAAAATGAGAGAGAACACAACGAAAGGTGTGCACACCCAAGGATGGGGCACGCCGGTCTGAGAGACAAACAATTGATGGACGCGCGGGATTGGATGGGTGCATTGGGCCCACAAAGGGGTGTGGTGATTCGTTTGAGTGTGGGTTTGTGAAGGGGCATGACACACCCACGAGACATGACATTTAACACAAGTGACCCTTGGAGTTCCTATAAGAGAAAGGGGCCAAAACCAAAGGAGACATAGAAGCATTTGGGTAATATATTTGGAGAACAAGTTTGAGGAAAGTCTAAGGAAACGAAATGAGGTAGAGTTGTCAAGATGGAAGACAAGTAGCCAAGAGTTAGATGTTTTGAGAGATTTGGGGAAATCTGGAAACCCAGGTTTGTTGGAGGCATGTGTGAGGAAAAACCAAATTTTTTGTTAGTGTTACACACCTATTTGTCGCACTTAAGCATTTCACTTTCATGACCATGTGGGAGGTACTTTCATCACAATGTGGGAGTGTTTGTAATAATCCCTAGACATGTTTGGAGGGGAGACCTATCATTTTAAGGTTGAAATACATTATTTTAGCTTGATGTTTTGGCCTTTTTTGAGTTTCATCGCCTCCCTGTGCATATAGAGAGGAGGATGAACCCTCGTCATCACTCCTTGCCCAATTATAGGGGAGAAATAATCTCACCTTGGGATCAGTTCTAGAGGGGAGATAACGTAGTTGCAACCATTATTCCTTACTTCGAGATATCGTTTCCGGGAGATTTCAGTGGGTTAGGGGTTGGTTCGAGCTACCCTTTATCCAAGGCAAGGTAAATCTTGTTTGTTCAGATAAATCCTCATTTGATCCTATCATTTCCTCAAAATTATCTTATGGTTGTTATACCTCAACTCCTATATAATGGAGGCCATTATTGGGTGAAAAGGGGAGAGGAGAATTATAGAGTATCATACTGTTGGTCTTGTGACAATCAAATGGATGGAAAGGAGTTCTTGGAGGAGTTTTTGCAACATCGGCATTAAGGTTGTAAATGCTTCATTACTTATTTATTTTCATATAATATGACTTGACCTATTCCCCCATGCTTATATTGTTCAATGTATGCATGCCTATTTTTTCTTATCTCAAAGTAGATAGGTCTATTTTTCCTAACAATATATCATGGAAGAAAGGAGAATTGCTTTCTTCCTTGCATGACTTCTCTTGCACCAAGAGCTTGGACATCAATATCAAGGGCCAAAGAAGTGAGGACAATCGACGAAAAATAGGTAAGCTATCTACCTCGTTCTCTCATATTGTTTTTCCATTTTGTTTGTGGGTGTATAAAGTATATCTAGGGGGAAAGTAGAAAAAAAATTGTTACTTTATATCTTGGATCAAAGGAGTCTTGATCCAAGGGGGGTTTCACCTATTTGCGGGGGAAAATTTTCCACAATAGAAATTGGCGACCATACTAAGGAGCAATCATTTTGATCTTTCTTTAGTTTTTTCTATCCCTTTGAATTATTGTTTGTTGATTGATCCTTTTTATTGTACGCATCTTCTTTGAATTTTCCCCTCCCCTCATCATCACTAGGAAGCTTTCTAAGTCAAGAACTTGACCCTTTATCAGATCTAGACAAAATTGTGGTTTTTTCATCAATTTTGAGACTTCATCCCTCCCCCATAAGGGAGTATAGGGCAATAATATCTTGATTATATCCCTCTCTCAGTGTATTGGAGAGTGATAAAACCTTGATCATCGCCTTGTCTGTAGTGTTATAGGGGCGATAAATTTTTCTCTAAGTGGATTTTGGCCCTACCCTATATTTTTTCTGTCAGTATTTTGTCTTAGGCTTGTACATTGGAATCTTTGCTACTTCATTAATATTTTGATTGATTTTTAAATTGAGTGATTTCTATTCTTTCTGATTCCTTTTTAAATTTTCCTTCTCCTATTACCTTTGGGCATTCATACCTCTATCATTTTGATTCTAAAACCTTTCAAACTTCCTTGTTTTGCTTTGAAATCTATTTTGTTTATTTAGGAATTGGAATATGTTGTTTTAGGCCTCCTTTGATTGAATACTTTCTTCTCTTTGGATAAACATATATCCTTTGTAGACTCATGAATTCATTGTCCTTATCACAACTCTTTCATTGATGTTCAATCTCTCTTTGATTGGATTTAAAATTTTCAGAAAGGGCTTTCTCTTGATTTTCATTTTATTGTTTTTCTCAAGAATTGAAAGATTGAGTTTTTTTGTTTGCAAGTAACAATTATTGAAGGCATCATCATGATTAGATTCTTTTACTTATTGTTATCCTATTTGAGTGCTTGTTTTCTTCATCTTATTTAGATTTTGGATCCTTTGCAAGTGCCATTGATCCCTTTCATTATAATTGAAAGAAAAATCAAAATAAGGCTAAATTTTGAGCTTTTCATGTAATTTGGAAAGAAGAAAAAAACAACTTTTTGCAGTCTACTTTCATACGTGGAATTCTTGGATACACATTTTAAAGAGCTTATGTTGCATTTGTTTTGGGATTTCAGAGATATTAATTTGATATTTTGGCATTTTAATTCTCTTCATTTGTTAAAGGAAAAGTGAAATTTGCATGGCATTGGGAATTTATTTGTGTTAATAAGAAAAATAGCTCCTCTCCTTTCCTCGGATAGAATTCATAAAAAAAAATATTTTCATTTCATTATTTCTACATGGTTTTGGAGTCAAGTCATAACATCATTAGTTTCATCTTCTTATGCCTTATTGAGTAAAACACAACCATTAAAAATTAACCAAGACGCTTAATAAAATCAATTAGACATATTTTGTTTTATAGCACACCAATAGTAGTGTAAGGATAGGGCCTTTGGATTAGGAAGAAGTGACTAAACTATCCAAGGATGCTAAATGAGACTGTAGAATACTAGAGAGAGAAAAAATTTAGTAGTAGAAATTGACATTAGTTGGGAAATATCCTCTCACACAGGAGTCAAACATGAGGTCAAGCGAAGCAATTGGTTGATATTTCCCCTCTTTCGTTCACCTAGTGGTACTATTGCAATTTTGGGTCTTTGAAGACTAGAAAGTCCTCAAGGTGACACCACTTCTTTTTAGTTTTTGGCCGCGGATTTGTGTCTGGCATTCCCATTCCCATTTTCTAGTCTTGAATGTTGACTATACCCCCCGGTCATTTGTTGTGAGTTAGTAAACATAGTAACCTCTCCTAGGATTCTAAAAAATTGACTGTAAGGCATATTCCTTCTATAAGGAAGGTTCCTTGCGGCACCCGTGAAAAAAGTTCAATTTACACCTCAACGAAACGGGAGGGTATTTTCCTATGGGATATTAATTTCACCTTGGGTGATTGTTGCCAGAGGATTATCATAACTATTGCTCATATATTTGCTGACAACTTGACATCCATATTCGGAAGATCCCTTACCTACTATTTGCTTGGTTGATTTCCTTGATATTTCTTAGGGGTGTGTTCTTTTGAAATTTGTAGTTGGAATTAGGAATCATTGTTTCTATTATACTTTCACTGTGGCTGGCCAAGGTCTCCAAAGATCTTGTAGAATGCAAGGGTCGGCTCCTGAAGGGCATGAGCCTCAACACAACCCTTCCAATGATGGAACCATCAACGAAGATGTTGCTTCTGAAATCCGAAGTGTAGCTTCCCTAAGTGACCAGCTTGAAGGGGAAGTAAAAACCATCAAGGAAGGATTTGTCCCTCCCATAAATCCCCCTTTAAATGATCATCTTAGTACACTACTCATTGAGTTAACATCCACAATATATATTGATTATTTTTCTTCCTACCGCTTTCCACCTGATACATTCAGTAGGAAATATTTCAGCATGGATCCCATGCCACTTGAATATTCATAGATATTGGAAGTATCACCCCCTCTGTATACATATCCTGTAGTTGACCCTGTGATAACTTATTTTCCACAAAATACTATTGTTAGCACATAAAATGTATTGAAATTCACCCTTATCTTTTTTTTTTCTTTGTCTAAATTTTGTTAGGATCACAGCTATTCTTTGGAGACTAGGTGATGGGTCTTGGTCATTAGGGTGATTTCATAAGTTAAAAAATGGGTTCATTTATGTATTTATCTATCATATTTAAATATATTACTGAGTCATACATGGAGGAATTGGTGATATGATCAAGTTAGTGTGGTCTCATGATCATCATGGTTTTCTCATCATTAATAAAAAGACACAAGTTAAAAAGGTCACTTGATCATGTTTTAGGTGCTAGGGGGAATGTTCTTATGTGTAATGGGACACTCATCACTTATTTACATGAATCTGTACCTGTATTGGCAATTAAATAATCAAAACCCAATTCATTGCAGAAGTTCCTAACTTTTAGCAATGAAATTCTGTCAGCTATCAAATTACTGCAGAACTATCCCGTTCTATTTTCAAATTGGTAATGATGAGTCTAGCGCATGAGAGTTTTTGGTGTCTTTTCTTTCAGAGGAAAAATTAAAGTGCATCATCAATCCCAAGTCTAAGAGTCATGATTGAGATGATATAGCAAGTGAAATTCCACTTGGAAAGGATATTGGGGCATACTTGTCATAATATGTGCATGTTGTTGTCAATGGTGTAGCTAGTGATCCTGGAATCCAGACCCGTTCTTCCAATAAATGGGAATTCTTATGCCTAAAGGAGTTATCTAATTTTATCTTTGATGGTATCAATTTGTATTTATGCTATTGATGTTGCAAAGGATCTACGAGCACCATCCCTTTATGAGGTTGTGGAATCAAAAAATATATTGTCCAAGAACGGGTTGGCATATCCTCACACTATTCATCGCCTTCCCATGCTGAAATATGCATGAGTGAGTTGTCCAAAATAGATGTATTACCTTTGGCATTGATGTGAACACACACATTTGGTCCATTTGAAATGACTAATTTATCGGTCCTTGTATCCAAAGACATTGCTATTGTAGAAACTCTTAATGGTGGATCAAGGCCTTCTCCTGCATTTTTCTGGAGGGATCACTTTAAAATCATTGATAAGTTGTTGGTTACAGGTTTTATGATGGTATACAAGCATATCTGGTGAACAAAGCATCTTCAAAAGTTCTTGGAGCTTCTCTTTAGATATGTTGAAGATGTCTATCTATGAATATGGTCATTGCTTGATAGAAAATCATTTAATGTAGGCCTCAATATTGAGCAATCCAAATTGAATTTTGTTGCCAATCCTTACATATTTGAGCAGTTGTTGGATAGGAAATTCCACGTTCATTGGGAGGAACATTTTGATGTTATAAGTGATATTTGAATTAAAATTTATATTAGAAGTGCATCATATGGTTTAAGTCTCTAGGATAGCATGGATATACAATGAATGAAATACAATGCAATTACCATATCAAATCAAGACAACCATCTTTCCAAATACATACATAATAGGCTCGAGATGAAATATGCAAGAAGAGGTGTTGCAATTCTTTAGGTTTCCTTGGCATTATGCTATGAGTTGGTGCAGAACCCCTTCCCTCGGGCCTGAGATCCACTCAGGATCTTTTCTAAACCACAACAAGGGTTAATTAAACCCATTGTCCAATACCCCAATGATTTCAGGTCTCACGAGTTGGACAATCCGAGTGCAATGCCACAACTCTCAGCAACCAGCGAAATGTGAAATGCGAATGGGATAAAGTGTAAGCCATGTCTCTTCAGTCCCTAGTATGATAGGACCACACCCATGCCTGAATGTAAGCACCTTTCACAACTCGTGACTTCACGAGTCAGAGTGTTGAGATCCTATGCGCTTCCCTTGCGAATCCCTGAAACACGATAAGTCAACAGAGTGTTGAATCCTACCAAGCAACGTGTTCACGACAAATGTCGCCCGCTTTCACCTTTTCTGCACACTACGTCAGCGCCACCTATCATGCGTGACTTTAGTGTTTAGTGTTTCGTAACCTTCGAGATCACAACAAAGGTTTATACACCTTGAAACCCCGAGGAAATCTGACGGCTCGAATAAAACGCGATCAACGACTCTCGTTGATCCTTGACTCCCAGGTGATGGGTTCCCCCTGAGTTTATGGGTGTTGAAAGACACTCAGTCTTAATCCTTCCTCTGTTCTATCAGATCCAATGGCCCACATAAATTTGACACTTCTCCTTGAAGCGATTTCACCATTCGTTTTCAACTCCATGAGGACTTCTTGCCAAATACGTGGTGTCCTCCCTCCTAAACTGAACTCCCACAAGATGATTTTGACCTCCGTCTCCCTTTGAACACTTCAAAGGTTCTATCCCTTCTGAGCTTTCGCTTGCGAATTCAAGGCTTCCAAAAGGGTCTCTGCGCACTCCTTGTGGAAAATTTCAAATAACCTTTGGTTATTTTGGACCTTTGACTCTATGCTCTCTGCAACAACAATCTTTCAATATTTCTCTTGGGTTTTTAAAATCCAAGACCTCACCCAGCCTATGCACACCTTGCATGGCTTTGTGCCTTGCTAGCACTCCTGCCTGTAAAGACACAATTTTATACTTCCCGAGAATTCTGAGATGAAACCAAGAACCTGGTCAACGCACTCCTTGTGGACCCTCCATTGCAGTATTTGTAGGAGTTCTCAGAAAGAGAAACAATTGAAACTCATTCTCCCCTTTGTCTAGAATTCATACATTCAACATAGAATCCTACAGCATACACACACAGATAACATTGAAATTAATTGCATACAGAGAATATAAATGAGCCTGCAACATACCATTCAATAGGTGGTTCCAACAACCATAACACACACACAGATTTGGAATCAAAGATTTATTCTATTAATTCCTGTGCTCCTGTACATGGAAAATAACAACTAAAATGCATAAAATTCTCTATTCTCCTCTGTGCATCTCTACAATTCTACATATTAGGAATTCTAAATAATGTTGTTACAATGATACAAGGGTTGAGGGTGTCTATCATCCATTTTCCCTCCTACGCTCCTAAAATTGTCTAATATATCAATTAAATCTACCTAATTGCATTAAACACACATAAATGCCTATTACATCCAGCGGATAGGTTCATATGCTCCAAAATCAGTTTGGATCTTCGAGACATAAATGAAACTGCACTTTCCTCCCATCCATTACATTAATGTTTTAGATTTTGAAATTCACAATGTTTTCACAAAAATGTATTTAATTGCATCTGTGTGTCTAGCTGTCTCCTTGGTTTTAGGCATGCACTTGGGCTTTATACGATGTTCCTGCATCATACTCCCTTGCTTGAAAATTTTCATGAACTCCTATTCATGAGCTCTTGCATGGTCTTTCCATGTCTTTGAATTTTTGCTTCATTCTCCCAGCTGGCATCTTCAATTGGATGTCCTTTCCACTTGACAAAGTATTCAAAATATTCTTTTCTCCTGGTCTTTCTGCTAATCCTCTTGTCAATTTTTCTTTCCATCTGTGTTTTTTCAACTACATGCATTTTTTTTGTCCATTGAATCTTTTCTTGTTCATCTTCTACTCCTGCTTCTTCAACTCTGTAAGGGTACAAATCTGCGACATTGAATATCAGTGAGATTCCGACCCCATTGAGTAATTCAATCTCATATGCGTTTGCCCCAAATTTCCTTATGACCTTGCACGGTCCAATATTTTTCATCTTAAGCTTGTTATATGTTCCCCTTATGAACCTTTTCTTTCTCAAATGCGCAAGAATCAAATCACCAACTTCAAATTGAAGCTATTCCTATGTTGATCTTCTCTATGCTTGTACTCTTGACTTGAACTCTGCAACCACTCCTTAATTATGTTGTGAAGCTCTTTCATTCCTTCTGCAAAGTCCTCTGCACTAGCACTCCTGAATTCAGCTTGTTCTGAATCTTTCAACTCAGAAAATCCCCTTGGCCGCATTCCATATACAATCTAGAATGGAATCTGCCCTTTGCTTCTATTGAGTGAATCATTGTGAGCGAATTCCTCCTATGGAAGAATGTGATCCCATTGACTGTGGTGTTCAGTCACTAAGATCCTTAACAAATCTCCCAATCTCCTGTTCACGACCTCTGTATGTCCATCTATCTGAGGATGATACACTAAGATAACAGACAATTTTGTCCCCATCTTCTTCCATAAGGTCCTCCAGAAATGTCCCACGAACTTGGTATCTCGATTAGAAACAATACTCTTTGGCAAGCCGTGAAGTCTGATGACTTCCTTGAAAAACAGGTTYGCAATATGAGTTGCGTCATTGGTTTTYTGGCATGGTATGAAATGTGCCATATTTGAAAATATGTCCACCACTACAAAGATTGAATCATATCCCCTTTGTGTCCTTCGTAGTCCTAATATGAAATCCATGCTCACTGCATCCCATGGCCTTTCGGGCATGGGAAAGGGCTGGTATAACTCTGCGTTCTGCCTCTTTCCCTTCGTGTGCTGACAAACTACGCATCTATCCAAAAATTTATTCACATCCGTTCTCATCCCCGGCCAATAATACGAACCATTAATCTTTGAGAATGCTTTGTCATGACCCAAGTGTTTGGCCAATCCTCTGTTGTACTTCTCCTTCAGCAGATTCTCCCTCAAGAAGCATTTCAGAATACATAGATGATTGCCTTTGAACAATAATCCATCCTGGATCATATACTCGGTCAATTGGATTCTGTCTCTGAGAATTGGATTCTCATACGCCTCATATGCATCTTTGAAATCTAGATCATCCCAGTACAATTCTTTGACGTTATCAAAAACCAAAGTCTTGACTCTGAATTCCTGCACAAGCAAACATTTCCTACTCAAAGCGTCAACCACTTTGTCAGCAGTTCCATAAATATGCTTAATCGCAAAAGTAAAATTCTGCATGAACTCAACCCATTTAGCATGTTTTTGGTTCAACTTCTCCTGTCGAGTAACGAATTGCAAGGCGTGATTATCACTATACAAAACGAACTCTTTGGGAACCAAATAGTGCCTCCATTTCTTCAACGCTTATATGAATGCATAGAATTCTTTGTCATACGTGGAGTACTTGATCTTTTCTTCATTCAATTTTTCACTGAAATACGTGATCAACCTGTTGTCTTGACTCAAGACCGCTCCAATGGCAAATCCACTCATGTCACACCTGACCTGAAATGTCTTGCTGAAATCTGGAAAAACCAAAATCGGTTGCTGCGTGATCTTCCTTTTCAGTAGGTTGAAGCTCTTCTTCGCTTCATTTGTCTAGTGAAAAGATTTATGCCGCTTCTTCACCGTATCCATCATCAGTGCACTAATTTCACTGAATTTTCGGATGAATTTCCTGTAGAAGCTAGCCAACCCATGGAATCTTCGAACTTCAAATACGCTCTTTGACGAAGGCCAATCCTTAATCGCCATTATCTTCTCTGGATCAATTTTCAATTTATTTTTAGAGATAACAAAACCCAAAAAAATGAGTTCTATCCTCATAAATGACGATTTCTTCATATTGATCAAGAATTTCTCTTGTTGAAATCTCCTCATCATGACATCTAAATGCTTCAAGTGTTTTTCTTTAGTTTTGCTGAAGATTAATATATCATCAAGATATACAATCATAGATTTTCCAATGAAGTCGTTCAGAACCTTGCTCAATAACCTCATGAAGGTGCTTGGTGCATTTGTCAAGCCAAATGGCATGACAAGCCATTTGTATAACCCCTCATTGGTTTTGAATGTTGTCTTACATTCATCACCTTCCCTCGTTCTAATTTGATGGTATCCGCTTTTCAAATCAATCTTTGAAAAATATTTTGCTCTGCTCAAGTAATCCATCAAGTCATCCATCCTTGGCAAAGGAAACTTGTATCTGATGGTAATCTTATTGATTGCCCTTGAGTCAATACACATTCTCTAGCCTGTTATAACCCTATAATTCATAGGGTCATCTGTTGATTGGAAATTTTTCACTCTGGGTGTATAGGTTTGCAAATAATATTTCATCTCTGCAAATTATTTTCAAGGGAAGCAGTGCACCAAACCCTCAAAAAGTCATTAAGCCTAAGTTTTGCCTCATATACTGAATTCGCGCCTGGAGAATAAAGGACGCGCTTAGATGGACGGTCGATCTAGTGGCGTGTAGATCAACGACTGACAGTGGATTCCAGACCCCTTCGACTGTTCTGCCTTTAAGGGTGGCGGGGTGGGGGGTCCAGAATTGTGATTAAAAAGTGCGCACAGATCTACGATTGTCATGGA
>SNQJ01S0058376.1:33902-47671 GCA_010110895.2 Picea sitchensis | reverse complement strand
GTCACAGTCAAAGGAAAAAAAAATTAAGTTGCAAAAAGAACATAATTCTACAGAGATTCCGCAGCAAATTCATGTTCGCTACAAAACTATCTTACACAAAGATTCCATAGCAAAATCTTGTTTGTTATGGAACTGCTATAGAGGTTTTCCAACATGTGATAGTTCACTACATAAACACACATTCAACCTCATTCTCTTTCAGTTCAAGGTGACATCTCAAAGGGACTCCAAAACTTAAAGAGAGTATGAGGAATAGGTGTCTCATCTCAATATCAATAAGCTTGATGGTTTCTAGAAGAAATTAATGATATTAGACAAGATCCTAAAAAGTAGGAGTTAGGTGGATTTTTTGTTTCATTCTATTGTAACAACTCCTAAAGTGGAGGGAATCCGATGTAACCACTTATTCTTCGACCTCTTTAGAGTAGAGAAAAAGAGATATACTATATATCTAAGTTGTTTTGATTAGAAAGGGTTCAAGGCTTGGGGTTCAGTTCTAGAACCAAGAGAGGCTTGAGAGAGCTGGAGGAGTAGTTGACCGGCTCATTTGTAAGCCTAAGGGAAATTTTCTTTTGCATCATTTTAATTAGAGATTCATGACAGTTGAATGGCCAATTTGTTTTCCTTGTTTCAATTTCATTTTCTCTTCCTGCTGTAATGAATTGTAGTAGTTGAGGATTAGCTATCGCTCATGAATTACATATTATAAATGCAGTGAATTTTTCATTATGTCGTCTTGTGAGTCATGTGTTTGTTTAAGTTTTTATTTTTATTCATTCACTGAAAGGAATCTGACAGAATGGATATGCAATATCATGAATGTACAAATGGTATAGGATAGATGTTATAATAATTCATGTTTGTTTCCTAATTCTTCTACCTTCCATAACAACAAATCTTTTGTCTGGAATTTGTCTTGATTGCATCTAGTTTTTAATGTTTGTAAAGGACTCCATGCCCAATGGTAGCACACTAATCTACATTCATTTTGTTGTCCTCTCCCTTTCCTACTCATCCTTCTTGATTCACTCAAGCATAAACCTGTTTTAATTATTTATATTCTGATGGGTACTAGGCTTGTTCTTAAATCAATATAAGAAAAAATCCTGGTGCTAACAACTACTACTAGTGATTCTTCTTTCTGGGGAACATCATTGACCCATATTACCCCATCACAACTTCCTGTGAGCACTAAAAACTCCATGTTTCTTACTCCCCAACCCTCTCAACCACAATATATGGGAGGACCATCAGGTTTTACCATTCCATCATAACCAATATATGGTCCTACTGATATCCCCATGCCGCATCAATACTACCAATATCCACAAACCAAACAAAAAATTCTATTTTTGGATACATTAGATATACCTGATTTGTGGCATTTGACTAACTATCCCATATAACATGCCCCATTCTAGCCACCGATACCTTCCAAAATACCCAATGATATCCTAAAATTTGACAAGAAGTCTGGAGAAGATCCCAACAATCATGTAATGAATTTCCATCTTTCGTGTTCTTCCAACTCCTTGATGGATGATTCCAGTCGATTAAGACTTTTCTATAGAAGTATCATGGGTTCAAAAGAAAAATGGTATATTGAGTTTTCGCGATACTCCTTTGGAGACTTTAACTCCCTCACTATGGAATTTTTGACCCATTTCCCATTGCCAATCATGTATAAGACTGGTACCGAACTTGTAACCTCACTTAGGAAATACACCTCCACCCATATATCTAATCACATTCATGGATGGAGAAAATAACAATGGTTGATTAAAGCTACAATTATGGACCAACTCTTATCAGATTGGTTCACTAAGTTACTCTTACCACCCATTCCTAGAGATGTCACCATGGGAGGTGTTGTCACCGAAGAGTAGGAAATCATCCGTGCCCAATATTTGGACCTAGTATATTCATATTTCAACACACTTTATGATCTAATTCCTAATGATCCCCATCCATCGAAGGATCCTTCAAAACCAACCCTAGAATCCCATGTTGATGGCATGATAGGTTTTGTAAAAGAGCAGTTTGAAAACCAATCAACTAGGAAACAAGGCTACCCAACCTCCAGCCTAGCCTCATCATAGACTATTATGAACACCAAATTTGTTCACTCTCCTACAAAATCCTCCAAGGTGAATGCGGTTCAATCCACTTTCCCTCAACAATCTGGAGGGAAGAAGAAAAATAAAGGTAACTCCAAAAAATATTCTAACCAAAAGAGGACTACAAAACCCCAAACAACTACTGAAAGCAAGATGAAAAGAAAGGACAAGTTTCTATTCCTTATTTATGGATATGACCATTACACAAAGGACCGTCCCCATCATGAGGAATTCATAAAATTTTTAAAGGGAACCTCCCAACCTCTAGTTTTAACCAACCCTTTCCCACCTCACAAAAATCAAATGGTTGCCCACAATATTGCCTCTCCGCAAGAGGGAAACTTAGGTCATCCTCCAAACGAGATGCTTCCACAATATCCCATGTCCTTATGTGTGAGGATATGGTTATTCTAAAAAATAGATCCAAGACATACAACGCACTTCAATAAAACACTGCCAACAGAGGTGTTACTGACAAGCCCTCCACCTCCCCTACTCCTCCACCTTTCGGCCCTCTTAAAATAGAGAAACCTATTTTTTACTCAATTTTGTGCCCACCTAAGAGCACAATTCGAAAATAGACTTTTAATCTAGGTTCTTTTGCTACCCAAAACTACAACATTGTTGAATATTTATCACAATCACCTTGTGTTGTGTTGACACTCGAAGTTGTACAAAATTTTCCTAGACATCGTAGAACCCATTGTTGTAAGATATTGGAGCTATGGACCTAGTGGCATATAATATTATTATGTTTAACCTAGAATATTTCAAACCAAGGTTCTCACATCACCTTGCATTCCAAATTCACACCATCGTTCATGGGAAGAATTTCCATTGTACTATTTTAGATGAAGGAGCCTCCACTTGTGTCATGTCCTTATCCTGTTGGAGGGCCATTGGATCTCCTGACCTCAACAATTCTCCCACTACCCTCAAAGAATTTTATGGATGTGGCTTCAAACCTTATGGACTCTTACACTATTTAGCCATGCAGTTGGGGGGAAAAACCATTTATATTGATGTAGAAGTGGTTGATGCATCCCTGGACTATAACTTGTTTCTTGGTCATAGTTGGTTTTGTGTGATGACCACTATTTCATATTTTGTATTTCACCTCTTACAATTCCCTCACCAAGGGAACATTGTGACCATCTACCAACTTGATTATTGTACACCTGACATTCATAACAACACTGCTAATAATATATCTTTCTTGGGACATTCCAATCTTGAGTATGAGAGTGTGTGGGTCAATATCCTCAAGGATTCATTTCTCATGGAAATTTTTCCCTTTCATACCACTGATCCCCCACATTAGGTTCCCACAATAAACATGTTTTTAGATACGTTGAAACAATCCCCTGAATCGTTTGATCCTTGGGTAATACCTAGCCCATTTGAACTTGAATCACTCGGTGACACCATGCCACTTATTCAAGTAGACTTTACATATCATGTGATTCAAGAAACATACCCTCCTCCAATTGAGTCGAGTCTCCCACTAGATCTATTACTTGATCATGTTTCTTCCTCCCTCTCTAGTGAGCCTATTCCTATTTTTATATAGAAGTCTAATCGGGTGGAACAAAAGACTCGGTGGACGAAATGGAGCTTGGGGGGGATTTTTTCCATCCTTTGGACATCATGTTGTAGTTAAGCCTCTAGCTTCTTCCAGTCATTCTTGGGGAAAAGTACCAACCTATGGACATCATGTTGGGAAAAAACCCACCGACAAAGTACCAACCTCTAGACATCATGTTGGGATCACACTCGCCAATTGGTATCATTCTGACCATAGTTCATTTTAATTTTCAAGATCATTATAAAATTAAACCAACCCCAAGCAAAATTTCATTCTATGTTTCAATATCGTTAAAAACTGAAACGAACCCTGAGCACAACTTCATTCTTTGTTTCAAGCTCATTAAAAATGAAACAAACCCTGAGAAAAAATCCATTCTCCATTTCAAGATCATTTAAAAATGAAACCAATCTCGAGCACAATTTCATTCTTTGTTTCAAGCTCATTAAAGAATGAATCAGACACTTCGAGCATAGTTCATTCTCTGTTTCAAAATGAAGAAGACATCTTATTGTCTTCTTAATGGTTGTGCTTACTACTGCTTTGTTGTTATTTTTTTCCTCGCGTTCTTATGACCATTGCAATTATGCTTGATGCTAGTAGTTTTCATCATGCTACTCCGATTTTACAGTTACCATCTAGAGAGACATGTTGTTATGAGTGGTTCTCTCTTGCTATTCTTACGTGCTACACCCTATCACAGTCATTTCTTAAGAGTCATTTCTCCCATTGGGACTTAGTTGCATGCCACTCGTTCTCTCTAGACGATCTTAGTCTTTTTCCTTTGTCATGCTTATAAATACATGAGAATAAGTTACCGAGTATAATTTTATCACTTTTTCAGTCTCATAAAAACTATACGAAAAATGAACTCTTTGGAGTCTCTAAATGATTTTCAGATTCTCTAAACATTAACTGTGTTGAAATAATGCCTCCACGTAGTGTAGATAATTGACTATTACTTCCTAAACTTTTGCCCCCAATGGACTTTCCTTGATTGGACCCATGTCATATTTCTCTTCTTCCACTAAAATTTGGTTGTCTAAATGATGGTGTTCTTTTGGGTGTATTAGTTGCACATGGGGTTGTAGGTTCCACACTGATGGTGATCTGGACTGGAGTTATGCCTTCTGTTTTTTACCTTGGACCTCTTGTTTTCATTTCATATGTTACACGCAGGATTTCCTCAATATGCTCCACATCCCGGAGATCCTCTACCTCTTCTTCATCGCTCGCCAAGCCCTCTCTGTCGGATATGGCTCTCTTCTTGTTATTCATATTATATTGGTAAGGTCTTCCATTGTGTGTCTTTCCATATTTTTCCATTATCTACTTTATATGGTCCTCTTCCATCATGATTGGGTCCATGGCCTCCTTATTATTTCCCTTATCCATCTCCCTATCCATATCTCAACCTCTTGTCAGTGCTTCCCCCATTCCCCCATACACGCAGGGAATTTTATCTCTCTGATTCCATGGTCATGATACATTTTTCATCCAATAAAATCTTGATTGAAGTATACAACAATATGATGTAACTACCTTTGGTTCCCGTCAGAAAATCCTTCTTTGCAGTAATGTAGGACTTCGTAGTATCTACTGCAAATTTGGTGATAAACCCTGCAACAATAATTTCTAACCAGAAATATACTGTGGGCGTGAATTTGTTATTAACTTATTGTAATTGCACGATCTCCACATGATGCCACTCTAGTTGTCTGAACTGATTCTTATGGTGGTTTTGCTTCAAACTCAATAACCACTCCTACAATATATGTGGGAAATAATAGAAAAATACCTCATGCAAGTCGCTAAACACGTATTTGTCGAGATATTTGCATGGTTTCAGCTTAGGGTTTCTGTTTTCCTTCTGTTTAAACTTGAGCTCCTTTGTTCTCAACCATATTTGAATCTGTTCCTTCTTTGGATTCCATGGCTTGAACATTCCCTTCTATACTTTCATCCTCCATGATTTTATTCCATAGATATCGTCCACTCAATCCTATGAATTTCTAGCTGACAACATAACCATTTGTTGCTTACTTGGGATGACCTAGGTTCTGATCTCAAATAGGTTTCCAACAAAACCCTCAAAACTATCAGCCCTCTTGGTAAACCAGAAGGAAACACTACACACAGGGTGGCCAACACAGTCTCACCCAAGATATCTTTTATGGGGGACTGCAATACTCAGGTGTTTGTAGTCTAGGAATGAGCAGGGATTGTGGTTATATTCTTTTCCTTATGCATCACCATTATTAATCATTCAACTACTTCTATGATTCATTTATTTTTAAACCTAGGAATGCATGATGTTATAACTAGTTTTTACCATTCATTCTTGAGATAATAATTAACAGAATAGTAAATTCATTCATTAAAAATCACATAGGGTGCAATGTTTTATTGTGGTTCACCCCCTCCTAGGGCTACATCCACAAAGATCTGGCTTCTCTGCTCTTTTATTTATTCTTCTGCAAAATATGCACTATGTTAATTACATATTCAATATTAAAATAAAAATGAAGGTATGTACCCTCTACTAGGATGACTAGATCACACTAGGTTCCTAAGCCTATAACCTAATGATCTAGAATGGATCCAAGAACCCAAATGGGTCCAGGAAGGTCTAAAAATCAAAGTCCTCAGAATGGCTTCAAAATGGACGTGTGCATAGGCCTTGTCGATATGAACCTAGAACAACTTGAATGGGATCAAACAGACGTTGTATGCGAAAGATATCATGATATGTTAGTTTTTCCAAACATGCAAAATTTTGCTGACTATACAGTTCGTATAGTTCTGACGTGGCAGCTGACTGTATAGGCCATATGGACATACATTGTTGTGGTAGTGAGTTGGCATGCTGATGTGGACAGGTGTGCTAACTGGGAAGGTGGAGCAGATGTGGATGAGTCATTTTGTGACACGTGGCATGTGTTGACGTGGTAGGTGGTACATGGGCATGTTGACTGGGAATATAGGTGGTCGAGTTATCTCTTGACATGTGGTTGTTTGATGGTGAATAGCATGGTTTCATGTGGCCCAGTCTTGGGTTGCCACATGGCACCCCTCCATTGGATATTTTGTTTGGAAAAATTGTATGGTTTCTATAGGAATCGAACCCGTGACCTTCGGTCTGGGTAGAGAGGTTTGGCAAGGCCGGGCTACCAACCCTCCCATAATGGTACTTAATAAATAACGTTTAAAAGGTTTATTTAAACTTGGTTATGTTGTATTTTAGACGGAGTGAGGGCTAGGGCCTAGCCCCAGCCCCGACACAATTCCATATGGCCGGTTCCTATGACCCCACTCATTTATACATTTGTGTGCGCATTTGTTATGAGCCTAGCTCCTGATCACGGGCATATACCATATGACCTAGACCTTCCAAAAGGGATAGCATAGATATATGGGGTTAGCGTTGGTCGGTCAGGCTAGCCCTTCGACCAGGGTGCATAACCAAGAGCTAGAAACCAAGGGCCAATAACAGTTAAGGCACGTTGATCTTAGGGGCACAAGCATATGGCCAAGCGCATGTAACCTGGGGCTAATAGATAAAGGGCCAACGCGCTAGCACCAAACTAGGGCCACATAGAGGGATCCCAGGTGACTAGGAGCCTGAGGAAAACGGGTTGTGCCCTGTATTATTCCTTTTTGTGGGTTTTCCACTATACATTAATATTTTTAATGGATTTTCATCCTGTTTGGGGGGATTTAGTCCATTTTTGGAGGATCTTGGGCCCTTTTTGAGGCCAAATCTTGGGGTGAATTTGAGAGGTTGTTACCCACTTCAAGCCTATATAAACCATAGGTTCTTGATATCCTTAGAGAGAGGTTTAGAATAGGAAAATGATGAATAATTGAAAATCCAAACTCATTTTTATGCAGGGAAGCTATTGAGAAGAGCAACTTTGTGGGCGATTTCTCGAAGCTTCGTTCATCCGTTTTCAGTTTCGTCAGTTTTGATGGGTTCTTGAGATCTAGAAAAACACAACTAGCTCATTTTTTAATCCTTTTGGCACTTTTATGATGTAATTTTGAAGCTTCGAACAAAAATAATAAAGCCTCACCCACTGAGACAAAGGCCCAGAGATGTAGACGAGATTGCCGAACTCCGTTATCAAGTTTTGTTGTTATGGTTTGTTGTTTCTTCATGCTTATTTATAGATATGTATAATTCTTTATGACTACCATGTTTCTTCATTAATTCTTCCTCTTTCATCAAATTCCTAAATGGTAAATGAACACATGTTTTAAAACTCAACCATAGTCATTAAAATATCTTTTTGGATCACCTAACCCTAAAAAAATAGCTTATTCGAGTATACTACAAGAACCATAACAACATCCAATAATAACCAAGTAACTCTCAATAACCAATTGATCGACTTCAACCCATAACTCCTAGGTCCTTATTTATATTGCTCTATAGGATTATATTCATTACAATATTTGTCAAAGACACTAACCCTAGCACGGTTAGGCCTATCTGCATGCATTCCATATTTATTTTTCCTTCTTTTTTTGCATGCTACTTTCCATCCTCCTAAGGCGCGCTCTTCCAAAAATAGACCTTCTCTTCCAAAATTAGGCATGCGCCCAAAATATATCTTTCTACTAAAGTAGGCCCGCCCCAAAAACTTCATAACGTCCATATGAGTTTGACCTGTGACTGAGAGTGAATGCATATGGGGCTTTATCATGGAAGCTCAATCTCATTTGTCAATTATTTCTCTTTTGATCTTGATCTAATGGTGTGGATTTAATCTCTTGTTGAATGTATGATTCTTTCTTACTTGAAGGATAAAACAAATCGACGATCACGACTTAATATTTAATTGAGATGAATGGTTCTCGTTCACTCAGGGACTTCGACGTTTCATGACTCTGGGACTTCAGGTTACTAGAACTTTGAAGTATTTCAATTCCTCCAAAGGTTTACTTACTGAATAAGTCATTAAATGATGGTGACCACTTATTGTAGGTTAACACCTCATGTTTATTCTATTCCTCCACTATGCTTGATCATTAGAGGATGTTCCCAAAGTAGATCAATGGTTAGTGTTACTTTATGATTCACGCTTACTCTATCCTTCAACTATACTCGATCGAACGGTCAAGAAATATTTCAGAGGATCTTAGATCAATGTCCAAACATTAATTCACGACTTTGACCTTTGATGCTTCAATTATTTTTTCTAGTAGGAGAATATGAACATCCCCAAAGGCTGTAATCCTGAAGTGACATGGCATACTAATGTCACCAATGATGATGTGGACCCATAGTGTGTGTGCCACGTGTCATCCGAATTTGTGACTTGCACAGATCTTATGTGCCATATGATTTTTGACACTTGTCACCATCTTATTGGATTACGTGTCCTTGTTGACGTGATTCTGCTAACATGGACCTATTGTTGTGTCACATGTCTTATTTTTATCTTCCTATTATATCGGATGGATGGCGAGATTTCTCGATCATGTCTTTGCACTTCGTGGCTTCGATAATTTTGCACTTTTATATCAACCTTCAATCATCACCGAAGTGATGAATATGTTTTTCCACCATTTTATCTTTCCTTGTCTTGATTTGACGACCTCTATTTACTTCGGGCCTTCATGCCTTTCGCCCCACTTATCCTATCCTTCCACTACACTTTATCAACAATTGACGGGATTTTCTAGCTCTTCCTCTGATCCAACAGTCGACGGGAGTTCGTTACTTTGGGGCTTTGGCCTTCGGGTATTCCTACATGATTCAGACTTATTTTCACTGAAGTGGTCAATTTTAGAATTGACTGCTTGATCCAATGGTTGAGAGCTCACCCATTGGAATCTTAGATCACGATCTATGTGAGTTCGTTTACTCCGGGATATTTGTGGCTTACCATGTCCTTCCACTAAACTCAATCGGATGGTTGAAATTTCACCCAAATTCCCTCCTTGATCTAACGAATGGCGGGATTTCGTGACTTCATGATCCTACCTTGTCTCCAATTTTCACCGAAGTGGCAAGGTGGTGAAGTGTCGAAGTTTTTTTTTCCACTACTTAATCCAATGGTCCATATTGCTACAGCTTCAAATATGACAGTTTAGATTTAATCCTTCCCAACCTCTAACTTCATGTCGATCAAATGATCCTGGATTGTCCTGAACTGAGAATGAAAAATGATCTGGATTCTGTGCAATCTAACAATCCAGGATTGTCCCGAGAACTACATCAATGTACATGATTCTTCCTTGATTATTTTGGAGTTTATTGTGGAGATTTCAATCTCGATAGCACTTCTATAATGCACTCTCCCTTATTACCTTTCCTTCATCCTTTCCATGCTTTGTTTCAGTGTGTGTATTCTTTGTAGAATATCCCCATTACCTCTCCTGAGATTTAGGAACATAGGATCATTTGTTGATCCTATCGTGATCAACAATGATCATGAATTTATTTTTCCCTAAGGTGATCTTCCTTTTTCTATGATTACTATACATGTTTAACACATGTTTCTATCAATGAAAATACACAATCAATAATGCCAAAAAAATGCCCCTTTGGCATTGCGGGCAAAATATCTGTTAAAACAAATGAGTTTGTACCTTTTCTCCCCATATCACTGATCTCATCTTTAAATTTGGGAATTGAATTTGTTTTATTGCTTTTTATCCCCCTTTGACATCAATGACAAAAAGGAATGTTTCCTTTATCCCTTTAGGGTGACACTCCACATGAGGTCATTCTCCTGTTGTCCGTGAATCTCTCCCCCTTTGGAAAATGGATATCACTCTGAGGCAATGTTGGTGGCATGGCTGCCAATCATCTCTCCACATAGAATCATGTTGTTGCAACCAATCATGGGAATAATAATAACTACCCTTGTGGGTATGTCTCCCTCTATATTCTCTACAAGATGAAAAATATGCTACCACTGCAATATTCTTCCGCTTCAATATACTACTGCACTACTGAAACATAGTTTAATTGCTCAAGAATGATATTCTCTTGCTATAATGATCCTTGGACTTGTCGATGCATCTACCATATAAACTCATGCCACACCATACATCAACTTTATGCCAATCATACACACTATCTCATGCGTCAACCATGAAGAAAAATATTTGTCAAGAATATGTGCCAAAAGTGAACTAAGAATATATGAGAATCATAAACAAGTGCCTTTATCAATGTACCAACAATGTTCTTTAAAAAAGTGTCACATCACACATGATATGCCTCTATCATAAGATATATCAATGGAGCTCACATATGTACTAGCCATGTACCATGACGGATCTACCTCAGAAACCATTCACATAACTTCACTGAGAGAATACATTTAACTAACATTGTTCCTTGGCAGATGAAAACTTATGTGCTTCAATACTCATAGGGGTATCAACAAAAACAATATTAAGTATTTCCTAATTCCTCCTTCCTTTCTTTTGTTTATATTTTTGTTGAGGGAGAGCTTTAGTAGATCATCAAAATAATGTTTTAAAATTTCCAATATCATCATCGCACAATTCTTCTGGTTGATATCCTCTTGAAAGTTCATCATCATCATCAATGTTTTGTGCAACAAAATATTTTTTATCCTTTTCTTGAGAATTTTCTTTTTTCATTTTGTTGGGTAATGGATAATTTATTTCCAGGACATTATCAAGTTCTGCAATTGTGTCACATTTTTCTTTAGGAGTTTTCTTTTCTTGAGCTTGATCCACTTTATATGCATAAATCTGATTTTCATATACCTTACTAGACACTTCACCCATCATTCTCTTATTATCAATTTTATCAATTTAAGGTAATATATCTTCATCATTTTTCTTCCTTTGTACTTTAGCTTTTCTTCTCGATATCTTGTTATATTTTTCCTTAATGCTGGAGATACTTTCCTTCANTTTAGGAGTTTTCTTTTCTTGAGCTTGATCCACTTTATATGCATAAATCTGATTTTCATATACCTTACCAGACACTTCACCCATCATTCTCTTATTATCAATTTTATCAATTTAAGGTAATATATCTTCATCATTTTTCTTCCTTTGTACTTTAGCTTTTCTTCTCGATATCTTGTTATATTTTTCCTTAATGCTGGAGATACTTTCCTTCATGGAATACTTTGGAAATCTACATTCACTAGCTTTATGACCATAATTGTTCCATTTTTGGCATTCAATATTGAAGTATTGTAAGGGAGAGAATGAGTTATAATTTCTTCTTTATGGATCATTCTTATTGTTTTCATATATTTGAACATTTCTTAGATTGTACTTTCTATAAGCTTTACAATTTACTGCTTTATGTCAAAAATTATTGCAGGAATAACAATATCGAAGGAAAATATATTATTTCTGTTAGAGGGATTTCTTTTGATGTTTCTATTCTTTTTCTCATCTTTTTCTTTAGTAGGGAGTGAAAATTTTTGTTTATTTGGGACAATCTTCAATGGTATTGTCCTTGCCTTATTTTCTTCTCTTCTTATGGACTTTTTAAGAAAATTTGCATAATTGATTGGTTTTTTTTTCATTCTTTTGTTCCGTAGAGGGATCACATCCTAGTCTTATCTTATCATTTGATGATATTTGACTGCTAAGAATCTTGTTCAGGATTTTTGAGTTGTTTTCAAACTTAGATTGAATGGCTTCTTTTTCTAGTTTCCCTTTTAGTTGAATTATTTCATCTTCCAATATCTTACATGTTTATTGTTATTCAATATTTCTTCTTTTCTTTTGGTTTCTTGGAGTTGGGTTTTTAACTCAATAATTAATTGTTCTAAATCACTAATGGTTTTGGAAACCTCCTTTTCTCTTGATTTTATAACTTCTTCAAACTTTAGAAGTTGTTCCCTTAGTAACTTGTTTTGATTTTTAGATTTTATTAGTTCTTAAATTGCATAGATAAATTCTTCCTCAAAGTTCACTTCTTCTCCATATTTTGAATGATTATCATATTGAATTTCCATTCCCATAAATAGAATATCTAGATCCTCTTCTTCACTTTATTCAAATGAGCTACTATCTTCTTGGGTAAATAAAGTTTTCTTCTTCTTGTAGAACTTCCTTTTATATTTGTTTTTTCTCTTCTTCTAATCTTTGAAAGTTCTTTCATAATAAATTTACTCTTTCTTAGGAGAGGGACATTTGTTAGCAAAGTGTCTGATTCTGCTACAACTGAAACATTTGAAGGGTAAATTTCCTTTATTATTTTCAGATCCTTTCTGGAGTTTCCTTATAAAGTTGGCCTCTTCTACATCTGATATGTCTGACTGATCTTCATTAAAAATATGTTCTTGATTATTCTTTTATTTATAGGCATTAAAGGTTATTTCTCCTTTTGATGTTTTTTCCTATCTTGGCCTCATCTCATATGTTGTAAGAATTCCATGGAGCTCATCTACTGTGAGTTTGTCAAGGTCTAGCCTGTCTTCAATTGTTGAAATCTTGGCATCATACCTTATAACTAATGATATTAAGATATTTTGTACAATGGGTTTGTCTTTAAGTTCTTCTCTAACTTCTCTGATTGAGTTAACTACCTCATATACTCTATGGATATATTCAATAATGTTCTCTTCTTCTTTCATCCTCAAATTTTCAAACTGAGCTCCATAGGTTTGTAGTTTGGCTTCCTTGAATTTGTTGTCTCCTTCATATATAACCTCCATTTTCCCCCATACATCCTTAGATGAATTACAATGAATTACCTTTACAAAGATAGGATTTATTAACCCTCCTAGAATGGCATTGACTGCTCTTGAGTTGTCATTGCAAAACTTCTTTCCTGCAGTATCTATGGGTGGAGTAGCTAGTGCAGTGTACCCATTTTCTACATATTTCTAAACATCAAAACCAAGAGCCATACAATATCTTTTCATTCTTATTTTCCAAAGAGCATAATAATCTCCTTAACAATGGTGTTGTGTTGGACATGGATGATTTTAGGGGCTAAATTTCGCTCATGGGCTAATTTTCCATGGTTTTTCCAAAAACGAGATTCGTTATTTTAAAAATGAGTCACCCAAATTCTATAGGATAAAATTATTTTACCCTAAAAATCGCCAAAA
>SNQJ01S0058375.1:140382-161901 GCA_010110895.2 Picea sitchensis | reverse complement strand
TTCTCTAACCCTTTCCTCTACAGCTGTCATGCTCTGCAAGACCCAACAGGGCATGTAAGCACTCTTTATTTGCTCACCTAGTGACGAATTGAGTGCAAACACATGTGATGAATATCAAAGTGTTTAAAGCTTTTGTAAGTATCAATAATATCATGACAAAGCTAGAGGTGTAGAGAACCAACAATGAAATGGCATTGGAGTGACGGTAAAGTCACTGTGATAGTGAATTATTTTTATTTATTTTGGAGTTGTAAGAAATTATATGTAAATGGGAATATGTCTATAAGACCTAGAAAGGCATGCGTACCCCTGGTTAATCATCGGTAAAGTATAGACACAGGCCTAGGTGATAGGAGGGTATTTGTCTCATGAGATTACATCTAATTGATTGTATTTAAAGGCTTGGTGAAACTCCATAGTACATGGGCCTGGAGGTAAGCAATGCATGCTTACTTGGCTGACTTGGATGGATTTGGTCAAGTGAATGTTCATGTCAAGGTGGAGTGTTGAAGACTCCATTATAAGGTGCCTGGAGATGAGCAGTGATGGCTCATTTGATAGTCTTCGTTGGATTGGGATAAGGTCTTCGATTGCAACATTCGAGTGGAGCATTGAAAGTGTTTAGGATTGCAATAGAAGAATTGATTTGCAAGCTCAAGTAATTATTTTATGGCCTAGAACTTGAGCAGACAAGTTTGTACAATATGTTGAATCCTTCATGGTAAGCCATGTTTTACAAGAAGTGACTGTAACCATTGTGTTTATGGTACTCATTATCTTGGTGTTTAAATTGTTGACAGTATGCTTATAGAAAACAATAGCATGGCTAAGATCAACAGGTTTTCTTAGTTGACTTGGGTGTTCATGATGAAGGAAATGAGAGCAACAAAACAATCTTGAGCATAGAAATTCATAGAGACGGGATTGATGGTAATTTTTGGGTTATCAAAACTTGAGTACATGGTAACGATCCAAAGGAAATTTGGTATGAATGATGTGAAATTGGTAAAATCTTGTTTGGCTTTCTGTTATAAGCTTTCTTCAGGTTTGTGTCTGAGTGATGAAGAAGAAAAGGGTCATATGTCTTGTGTATAGTGTGCTAGTAGAAATATTGATGATTGGGATGAAAGGATCAGATATTTCACGTGCATTTGGTGTTGTCTTTGGTCACATGAAAAATCCAAGTGGAGCAATGAAATGAGTTCTTTGTTTTGGAAGCACTCGTATCACCTGTCTTTAGCTTGCAAGAAGGTGATGAATGGACAATCGTATGGTATCAAGTAAATTGATTTTCAAGGTGGAGATTGTTGGAATGTGACAACCAATTAACCAATTGTGTTTGAAGTGGTTCATGATTTCCTCAACAATACTCGATTGTTGTATTTAGTTAAAACTAATTAGCAAAAGAAGGGGGAAGCAACTAATGTAATCGGTTTTGTATAACTGAAGGAGAGGTTGTATAAATATGTATGCCTCAGAGGAATATTTTGAGCAAGGGGCTTCAAGCCCTCTCCTGGGCTGCTAGTTGTGATCTCTTGTCCTTTGAGAAATATGACAATTCATTGTATGGCTTGGAAAGCACATCCAAAAAATTGGTACAAGATGTTGAATCCTTCATGGTGAACCAAGTTTTACAAGTGACTGTAACCATTGTGTTTATGGTACTCACTATCTTGGTGTTTAGATTGTTGACAATATGCTTATAGAAAACAATAGCATGGCTAAGATCAACAGGTTGGCTCAATTGACTTGGGCGTTCAAGATGAAGGAAATGGGAGCAACAAAACAATATTGAGCATATAAATTCATAAAGACAGGATTGATGGTAAGTTTTGGGTTATCACAACTTGAGTACACGGTAACGATACTTAGAAAATTTGGTATGAATGATGTGAAACTGGTAAAATCTTTTTTGGCTTCCCATTATAAGAGTTCTTCAGGTTTCTGTCGGAGTGATGAAGAAGAAGAAGGTTATATGTCTTGTGTATAGTGTGCTAATAGAAAGATTGATGATTGCGATGAAAGGATCAGATATTTCACATGCAGTTGGTGGTCACATGACAAATCTAGGTGGACCAATGAAATGAGTGCTTTGTTTTGGAAGCACTAGTGTCACTTGTCTTTAGCTTGCAAGAAGGTGATGAATGGACATTGGTATTGTATCAGGTAAATTGATTTTCAAGGTGGATATTGTTGGAATGTGACAACCAATTAACCAATTGTGGTTAAAGTGGTTCATGATATCCTCAACAATATTCTATTGTTGGATTTAGTTAAAACTAATCAACAAAATAAGGGGGCAACAATTAATGTAATCAGTTTTGTATAACTGAAGGAGAGGTTGTATAAATATGTATGTCTAAGAGGAAGATTATGTGCAAGGGGCTTCAAGCCCTCTCTAAGCTGATGGTTGTAATCTCATGTTAAGCAATAAAATGGTGTATCCATTATCCCGTGGATGTTTCCCTCACCATGAGGGTTTTATCACGTAAATCATGGTGTCTCATGTGTGATTGAATCTGGTGTCTCATGGTGTCTCATGTTTCTTTGGTTCTTTGCTGCAGAAACATGTGTAGTTGTACTTAGAGATGTGGATTGCAGTTAGACATAGATCGCTCTCAAGCACATTTTGAGTTGGTACTTGTCATGTAGAGGTAGAGGTATGTGTAGTTGTACTTAAAGAGGTGGATCCACTGTTGGATATAGAACGCTCTCAAGCACACTTTGAATTAGTCTTTGCAAGTCCCTAGGACGGAAGAAGTAATTTTCCTTGGGGATTATAGAATTGATTCAATGAGGGAATATATAATTGATTCAATGAGTGGTTATAACTTTTATAACTTCTTAGATGGTGTAATCAAAATGAAATAAAAATAAAATTATTGTATTCCCCTTGGTCTGATTTGTTTTATAGATGTAATGTTGGGCAGTACATGTGGTACATTGCCAGCGAACTGCTACATGTCTCTAATGAATCGTGTGTTACCTATAGATTTTTTTTTGAAACATTACAGCGTGTCATTTTTCTTGACCAGGATGCTCTCCATCACATAAAGTCTTAGGTTAAAAGTTCTACCATTTTTGGGGGGACATTTATTTTAAATTAAATTGAAAATTGTTGGATTTGAGTAATTACTTTTATATAATCAAGTGATAGAACAGCTAAACAACCTCTCACATAAATATTGAAATTTCATTTTAAAGTTATCCATGTGAAACCAAAAATAAAAATTAAAGACATTGAAACCAAAAAAAATAAAGTTAAAGCTATTCAAACAAAAAGAAGGTGAGAACAGAGATGATTTCGTTAAGCATGTGAAACCAAAAATAAAAATTAAAGGCATTGAAACCAAAAAAATAATGTTAAGGCTATTGAAACAAAAACAAGGTCAGAACAGATATGTTCAAAGTATAATTTCCACGCATTGTAATCGTAACATGATTGTACATTTCGTTATGTACACAGTTAATACAAATATAATTTCCGTCTTTCATATGTCCATATTTCCCTGTCAAAGAAAAACAACATAAATCCATCTTCGCACCAGGATTAAACTTAAACTGGAAAGAGTATAAGTAAAACTTCGTACCTACTGGTTTACGGTTAGTTTTTTGTCTTTTTAACACATGATATGAAACTCTCTCCAGACGTAAGATCATAAAACTCTAATCAGTTACAATGGAGTTGTTTCACCACTTTAAAAAGACCGAATACATAACATCCTCAGTAAATTTATCAGAATTACTAACGCATTTCATCAAGAGAGTTCTAATTAGTTGAGTGTTTAAAATAGGTAAATAGATAAATTACAATTTTTGGTTAAGTTTTTTCGGAGACATTTGATATGAAGATAAGTTGAATGTTTCACACATCTTATGTGATGATCTGTCCACTTTAATATAGGGTTATAAAATTAGAAAAAAATTAGGATTTGTTTTTAAATTATAATAAATTAAATAAATAATATTTTTAGAATGATTAGTATATTTAGTTTAAGGAACTCTAATTGATTATATATTTAATTATATATATGTTTATTGTAAATAAAAGATTTATATTACATAAAAAAATCTAGAAATCCTACATATGCTTAACGACCTGGCCTATGTCCTCCCATAATTGGAAACCATGACTATTCTATTTTCCGAAACTGAAATGTTCAAGTGACCTAAGATATTACAAAACTGGCCCAAGGCGTGTAGAGTTCAATATCTATCACAACATAAAAAAGTAAAAGCTGAAACAAAATAACTACATACACAAAAAGTGTTGTTTCTCCCATCACCTCGAGGAGGTTGATGCCAAGCATAGTGATGATGAAGGGTTGGGAGTAGGAGGTTGATGCCAAGTCATAGTGATGATGAAGGGTTGGGAGTAGGTGAGGCAGCGTGATTGAGGGGATCACCTAAAAGAGAATCAAAGAGTGCATCCAACCTGTGACTAGGGATTTTTTGATGAAGGAGTTGATCCACAATGTCCCGGCATATTAAAGATGAGTTGTAGTTTTTCTGCTGGGAAGCCACAAAGGGGAGCCACATCAAGCTAGGAAGGCTCTTCTGGTGCAATCATGGTGTCCTGAAATAGGGAGCTATTTCTTCAATGGCTATGGGAGACACCTCTTCGAGAATAGTGCAACCCCATTGTTCTTCTGACAAATCGACTCGAGGAAGGCCACCCTCCAGAGTTGAAGAGGCTGGAGAGCTCTGAGTATCCATAGGAGACACCACTGATGGTTCGAGAGTAACCTGGGTAAGAAAAGGGGGGGATTATTTCTCAACTAGAAGTCGGCCCCAACCATCTTCTTCTCAATCATGAGAAATGGGAGGAAATTCAACAAAGGGAGAAGGTAATACATGGGCGAGATGGGCACTTAGAGAGGACAGAGGAAGGCGATTACGGTTGGCCAGATAGCAGTAGAAGTCCTGGACATGCTTGGTCCTCGCACACTCCCTAGGCATGGTGACAAAGAAGATACTAGAGAACCAGAGGGAGGGGAGAAGACGAAATAGGAAGTGAGTAAATATGAACCACACCTTGAAAGGAGCACGACCATCAAACAAGGAAAAGATAAGATACAAGAAGTTAACCATAGAGAAATTTCCGGTGTGGTGATATTACATATCCAAGCCATAGATGTTTCTATTAGACCTAAATTGACAACAACCATCTCTATGGCACCTTCACAAATCAAGTTCATCACTAACTCGAACTAGAACATTAAGCTTCCCATATTATCCATACTTATAGTCAATGACTCTATGCTAATGTAGCTCATTAGAGAGAGGAATGTGAAGATGTAGGTGATTGTCAGCATTAAGTCAATTTAGTGCATGTGTAACAAGTGGCACGTTAAGTCCATTTAGTGCATGTGTAACAAGTGGCACCCCATACTTGGAATATTGATAATAAACATATTAATCATATATATCTTTTTATCTTCAAATTACTAGTATTTTAATTTTTTAATTATTTTGATTAAATGTTATATAAGATTTCCAATACTTTTAAAAACCAAGTTAAAGTACTTATTTTTATTTTATTAATATTTTGGAGATTATATTTAATAATTTCATTTTAATGAAAATTGATCAATAATACACATATACAATTCAGTAACCACATAAACAATAATGAGGCATAATAAACATCAAAGATTTTTACATTTTTATGATCAATATTATTAATACCCATATGCAATTGTGTAACCACATAAGTGATAATGGAACTCAATAAACATCCATTTTTACATTTTCATGATTCAATATTATTAGTAACATAATAAAACTATTATCTTTTTCTTATAGTGCTGTCATTATTATTCATTTTATTTCAAAAAAAATTTAAACATTGTGTTGACAAATTTTCATATATTTTTAAAAATATTGTTTTATTTCTAATTTTTTGAAATTTTAATGATAATATGTTACCTTATTTTTTCCTTTTAAATTTTGAATTTTTTTAACTTTTATTAACATTTTCTATAATTTAATTTTCCAAATTAATGATTTCCAAACATTATTATCAAAATAGTTAAAATATATATCATATTTAATATTTATTTCAATCCATATCAAAATAGTTAAAAAATACATCATATTTAATATTTATTTCAATCCATTTCTTATATAATATAGAAAACAGTAGTAGATTTAAATAATTAGCAAATTATATATATTTTAATTTTAATTTTAATTAAAATAATATATTTTATAAGTCTTTTTCTTATATTCAAAATCAACAAAAAAAAAAACAATTTTTTTTAACATATTCCATATATAAAATGGATATATTCAACATATTTCATGTATAAAATAATATATTTAACATTAATTTATATACAATAATTATAAAATAATATTATTTACCCGTTAAAGAAAAATAATGAAACAAATACCAATATTCATCTTGCCACCAGTGAATAACTACTTTACCTTAGTGTCAATTTCATTACATATTTAACCATTCTCTTTAACATAAAGATACAATATGGTGACAAACCATTTTCATCTCTTTTATAAGGTCAATGTTACCGAATCTCGTATTGTGATGGGAAGGGTTCTGAACCTATTATTATAGGGGAAGATAGTGTTTCTAATATTTCGCTTTGATAGGAGTCCAATTTTTCCTTTTCATCATAACAACTATGACATGCTACCAATATACGCTTTTAAATTTATTTTATTGAAAATAACTACTTTTATATTATCAAAATGTCATTTTGAATTAACGTATTCATTACAACACCAAAATAAGAGTGTATTAATTCATAACAAATTTTCAACAAGTCCATAACACTATTATGCACTTACATGCCATCGTAATAAAAGTATAATTGGACAATAAATCAATGTGTAGTGGAGCACCAACTTGTGATTATGTAGTGTAATAGTTACACGGGGCATGATGCTATTATAGGAGAAACACTTCCTATTAGTTATAGGAAAAACTAAGAAATCAAAGGAGTGGAAGAGATGAAGAAAAAAAAAGGACATAGTATCATTATATTAATTAAGATTATTAAATTGATTGATTGTGTAGGGATGTAGATTAATTAGGGTAATTCAATTAAGGAAAAATAAAAAGTTTAAGAAAATGAAAATCTAAGTATGCTTAATTTGTCGATCTCTTTTGCAACGTAATTAAACTAATTAAACACTATTATAGGTGAAGATATGTAACAAACCTTTTAGTACTCCACTCATAATAAACCTTCCTACAAAACAAACATGATCCCAATATTTAATACAAAGTGATAAAAAATGGAAGATACCATATAGAATAATGAAACAATGAAATGTTATGGTGTCCCAAAGTGTCCTGAGAAAGGTGTTACTTCCCTTACCTTACATACGTTGAAACCTTCCTTAAGGTTGAAGAGTTGAATTATTCAAGGTATGAGAGTAGACAAAGTTAATGGCAACACAACAAGCCTTCAAGGAAGAAACCAAGCCAAATGAAAGAGATATGTGTAGAGGTGTTGAAGGTGATGGGAGAAATAAACACAAGAGTGTGGAGGAGTAAAAGAGATATATTAGGATTCAATGTTGATGTAGAGGTGTTCATGTAAGATATTAAGAATATGAAAGAATATTTGGAAATATTTCGTAAAGCATAGAGAAGTGATATAGATATGAAAGGAAATGACCTCGAGGCATAAGTCAATGTTGGCTTAGTTGTTTGATAAACCATTATGTATAAAGGAAGTGTAATATGGGTTTTTTTTAGGAAGAATGGCTTCAAAATATCATACCATGGGTATTTTACTCAATCACATGATTTTTTCCATGGACTATGATAGAGAGATGTGGTACAACCTAGGAAATTCATGGTTCACATGGCACTGCAAAATTGATAAGGGTCAAACAAGATATGACTAAGTGGAACCCCAATTAAGGATTACCAAATGGATTTGGATCATTAATGACCTCAATGCAACAACGTAACCAACTGTGGAGTAGATCATGGAATTGGAGTCCAAAAAAGGTGAGTGCCCCAACTAAGAACCATAAACGGTCTAATTAAGTCAAAATGGAGGAAAAATGCCAAAGAAAAGAGGAGCGGTGATGAGGGACTTTATTCAAGTCCTAGAGATTTGAAAATAGGTCAAGTGCATCTGGGATAAGGTATGATGAATCAGGGGATAATAATATAGCATGAAAGAGCCTCTAGTATGAAGGAAGAAAGGTAAGCAAGTCATCACTAGGCATATCATGTATGACAACAACATATAAGTAGGTCATACCACAATACCTATAATTGGGTGGGTGTATGTGAGTAATGAAGTGTGAAATCCATATGAAATAGTTTTTTCTTAAGTTTTCTAAGATAAGGGATTTGCAAGATTCACCTAAGTTTTCATGAATTTTAAGAGATGTTAAGGTAGGTCATAAGGAGGGAAGTTAAAAAAATTGGATATGACAAAAAAGAAATCATGCATTTGATATAGGGAACCCTCCAAGTCAAAATACCTTGTCCTGAGAATATTCATGGGGTATAAGGCTCGTTTTCTCAATCTCTCAAGTTTTGGAGATGGTTCATAGACTCCAAATTGGTCTTGTTTTTCACTTTATTTGTTTCAATAGTTTGAGTGTGTAACATTCCACTCTTGCACGCACTGAGTGAACTTATTCTTTGAGGACACTTGCTTGCAAGTTATCCAGATTATTATACTATTGGGCATTTGATTATGATTATGAGGCATTATGGATTGATGCCATGTTATTTTGTCATATTGACATAGACAGGTGATATTGACTCGGTTTTCCTGAGTGTGCAGGATATTGGACCTCGAGGATGCAGAGGAATCAATGAAACCCCTTGGATTCCGGACCAAGTCAGGGAGTGGAAAATTGGGGTTTGATTATTGTATATATGATGTTTGTGCATTTGATTAGATGACATGATTATGGATATTATTTCTGACATGATTCGTTAATGATCCAGGCAGACGATAGCTTGTCGAACAGACTCACATGTGGAGTAGAGGGGTCACACGCGACTACTAGAGATGTTGAGGGAGAGGTGTGGAAAACAACCGTGCCACAACCTACTAGCACTTTCTTCATGGATTGAACTGTAGGTTAACGACTACCTAGTTCAACAAGACCCAGGATGTCGTGAGGGCTGACTGCGACAATCACTCACGATGATTGTAAGGGGTGTGCAATAAGTCAGGGGCCTTATTCCTTAGAGGCTCTTAGTCTCCCATGAGATCACCTAACGAAGTATTGACTCTAGGGGTTTTTTACGTATACCAAGTCAGTCAAGAGGCGAGTGGAACCCTTGGAGCATGGAGTGTGTCTTGAAGGGCACATCACACAAGAAAAATCGAAGGAGGAGAGTGGCACCCTTGGAGCACGTAGTGCATCCTGAAGGGCACATTGCATAAGGGAAATAGAATGAGGTGAGTGGCACCCTTGGAGCACCTAGTGTGTCCTGAAGGGCACGCCACATTGTTAATTAATAAATTAATAAACCTAGATGGCCTTAGAATGAATAACACGATCATAAAGATTTAAAAACAATTTCCCTAATAAAATGTTGCCTAGCCTAGAAAATTAAAATCTAGGTTTAGGTGAAACTTGTGGTAAAAGAAAAATATTTATATAAAAAATGGAAATAAAAATAAATAAATAATACTAATAATCATCATTAAACATGTGACAAAGGGGGGTGAGAAACTCGATTAATTTATTAAAATAAAATTATGGAGGGATTTAAAATTTTAAAAGGGAATTAATTGTTTGTCACATATGTTAATTAAAATTTTATTAATTAAAAAGAAAAAGGGAAAGTGGAAATTTTAAAAAATTAGGAAATGAGGAAAAAGCGGGAAACATAAAGAGAAAGGGAAACACAAGGAAAAAGAAGAAATACTAACTTAGTAAGGTTTCTGGCATTTAAGAACTTTCTAAATTAAACGCAACTAGTAAACTAGTAAGGGGGTAAGTCAATAAAATGTGTAAGGGAAAATGGGGACATCTAGGAGCGATTCTAGGAATTCTTTTAGGTGGGTGAGGGAAATAGGAGTAATTAATTAATTAATGAAATTAATTTATGGTGCAATGAAGGGGATGGGTAACATATGTATGGGGAGGAGTTTTACAAATTGAATTATTAAACAATAAATTAAATGCAAATTTGGGAAAGTAAATGACTTAAAAACTCTATATAAAGGAGGGAGGAGGAGGATCATGGATCTTATTCTATGATGTGTAAAGTTACACTACAAAATTTTAGACTTGACTGACTTAGCTTGTGGGAGTTGGGATACCCAGGTCGGTGAGGAGTGGTAGCTTGACCTTCTGAGGTGAGTTGGGAACTAGTTGCTCTTTGGTTAGTGTGTGTGGCCCATTTACGGCTCGGGGGGTTAAAGGGGAAGAAGAGTACCCCTAGATTTGGCTGGGACCTACCGGTGAAGTCTCATCAATTTGACAAGAGGTAGCTACAAGGAGTGCACGGGATAACGAATCGGACCGGACGACTTGCGCTATGGTATGCTTACTTTATTTTGCATGGTAAATTCTTATTATACCTCTCACTTTCAATTCTGTATTTTTAATTGGGTAAAGAAAATGTTTGACTTAGGATTTTAATTGATAACTTAATTTACCCATAGCCTTAATCTCGTTGTTGATTGATTCCCTTGGCTTTCGATTCCCTGCATGTTGTGACCGTCCTATGACTTTATTGATTTTGTGATGAGTTTGAACTTCATATTTCTCCCTCGTCCCTAGCTGATCAGTCCTTGCCTGAGCAGTCGGCTAGGAGCCGGATTGACAGTCGTCACTTCAGTGTTAATAGACCTATAGATCCTAACACCCTACTTTTTTGTCCATGGATGATGAGTGAAGGATTCTTTTGCCCAGTTGTTTCCCCCTATTGATTGTTCTTGGTTGATTAATGGATTTATTGTTCTTGGTTGATTGATGGTCATTGCGCCTTCTGGCAATTGAGTGCCTCTGCGTCTGATTGCCTAAACTTTGAAAAAATTTGCATCTCCTTCAAGGATTATCCTTGTTTTTCCTTGATTGATAACCTTTGAGTTGAGGCCCAATCTTTGCATTTTTATATCTTGAATGCGATTCATTTCCATATATATATTTATCTAAGTTTGTGTGTCTTGAATGCGTCTCATTGATGGATATTTTCTCTACATTTTTGTATTTGGAAGGAATTTTATTGTTGGATATTTTCTCTACGTTTTTCTATCTTGAAGGCATTTCATTGCTAGATAAATATTTCTCTGCGTTTGGTATCTTGAATGGGTTTCATTGCTGGATATTCTATGCATTTATTTACCCCTACACTCTAACATTTGAAGATGATTAAGACTGCATTTTGGCCACTGGTTGTGACTTCATTTTGCCCCTTTGTTACTCTCGTGATTTGCCATTTTTTTTTGACTGAAAACATTGCATTTTAAGAATGCAATTTTAATAACCACTTAGCTTTAGAACAACAATTTTCTTACCATTTTGACTGCAACAAACTCAGTAATGAATTGGGACAGCGAATTTGTAAATCGTTTTGCATGAATTTTTTACTGATATATATTCTTTAGCTGTGTATTATTGATCTATAGATAAGCTTCGTTTTTAATTAGAGGTAGATATTAGATGTTTATACCTTGTCTGTCTGCACTAATATTCAGTGGATAATGTCTTTCTGGATATTACTTATCTGTAGATAGGTTTCGGTTTGTTTTTATTATTTTCCTGGGATAAAGGATCATACAAGAACAATAATTATTCCATTTTATTTAGTTTATATTGTGGAATGATGTTTACTGAGGAGTAAGATGTGCCTATGGCTGCACCTTGGCAGTAAACGTAAGTTTTCGTTTTTATTTTTTTTAGTCTGTGTTTTTATTTGTATGTAAGTCTGTGTTTTCATTTTTTTTAGTTCCATCATTTCACCCATAATAATTGACTGTGTGTATCATGTTTTGACTGTTGTATTTCCTCCCTTGACGAGTTAAATAACTTTGGGGCTGCGGTTAAACTAGCACTTTGCATTGACAGTAATTATGGCAAAGTTAATAGCATTAATTGTGTAGTCAATAAGTCAGACGATGATTGTGTGTAGTGCCATCGTTCTCTTAGTATCTTTAATTTACACTAATGGACTGTACAGTGAATATCCATCAAGATTTCTTACTGCCCATGTTTAGCTGCAACAAATATTTACCGATTGTCTCTTCATTGGGTTAGATTATTTTATTATGTAGTATTTGACTGCAGGAGTAATACTCTTAACTGCAATTCATGTTTGTTTAAACTGAGGGTTTCCCTCCTATTTGCCTTGGCGGTTGCCATGTTATTCCACTCTGCGAACCTCCTTAAATATGGTGACATAAATGTTGTGGTTTATAGATCGAGGTTTTGCGGATTTTTAACTAGCTTTCTACAATAGCAATTTAGCAATTGATTAGACACTCTTTAAATGAGTATACAGCCTATAGATTAACTTATACTAGACATGTCAATGCAGTTCTCATATTAATTAAACCATAGTTGTTAAATTAGAATGTAATTATAATATTATTGTTTATAGTGTTAGTATTGACTTAATTAGTCTTGTTAAATTTGATTTGCATTTAAGATTAAATTTGATGGTACATTGATGACCAAATTAAAATTTAAACTTGCTCCATTGATATGCATTTAATGTTAAATTAGATGGTACATTAATGACAAATTGTAAATTAATGTCGCTAACAAGCATGATAATTGCAGCTTGTACATTGGTATTGTTAATGATTTTTTACGAGGTTAATCGCTAAGTTAGATGGTATTTAGTGATTAATTTAGAATTTTCAATTTAGATTTTAATTCATCTTAAATTAGATTGGTGTGTATTGACTAAATTGTAATTTAGACATGCTAAATTAGAGTGTAAGTTATGCTAATTTAGATTGGTATTTATTGACTAATATAGACTTGATTAATGGTTGAGTGGTTGGAGAAATCGTTTAATGGCTTGCACTCTCTTGTTGACGCCATATCGTGTCTTTCCAACCCGTTGTTTGGGGGGTGGGTGTAGTCTTTGTGTCAGCTATTTCATTCTCCTAGCACGTGGGATGGTCTTGATTATATGGTCCAGATAGCATTTATTGTGCCAAGGTTATTGACACGTCTATCACCTGGGGATGGCATGATTCCTGGTGAGGGGATCATGGCATGCCTTATTGGATAGAGGTGAATGATAACTTGGCCAGAGTCGGTGCCTTTCCTGTGAGTGTTGTGAAATGTCGTAAGTTTTCTTTTAGCACACGGGTTGAATGCCTTCATGCATTGGGTTCACGGGCCTTGAGGTTCTATTCATTGGTCGTCAAGTCTGTTGTGTCGGGAGGGAGTTGTTGTCCCTTATCTTGTAGGCGTGGTCATGTTGCGTCGAGCGGGTAGTTGTTTCCCCTTGTTTCTCTATGCACGTTTAACCTAGTTGCTCTTGTGCCAATGTGGGGACTCATAGTTGTCTGTTTCCTGGAATACATTCTTGCGTTAGTCGTCAGTCGTGTGGTTCAACTATTTTCATCTTAGCCTTCCTACATAAAAACAAAAAAGAAAGTTGAACTTCTGCTTCGCTTGTAGTCCTAACGAAGGGGGTCATTACAGAGTGTCGAATTAGGTCTTAAAGATCTCCACCATGAGAGTGAAGTATGCCACTTTAGCATGAGTCTAAATGATATGATTATCACATTAATAAAGGTCCTTCCTCAAACCACAAACCTCTCATACCATGCATGGACACCAAAAATAAAGTGCAAAGGGAAAAGTCTTAAGCTAAGTAGAATAAAATGAAAAACCAAGACCAAATCATTATCTGAATGTAGAGACAAAAAAAAATATAAGACGTGAGAGAAAATAAATGCACCAATATAGACATTCTCTCATATTCCAATCACCGTTAAATATCCAGAGACACAAAATGTGTGTAAATAAAGAGAAAGGTAAACACCAAGAATCTGACACAAGTGGTTGGATATGGTTTGTACCATCCATGCAATATCTCATAGTGCAGGGAGAAATGCATATTGGGGGTATTTAGGAAGGGGATTAAATCCCTCTCCTCATGTCAAAACTTCTAATGTGACATGTGGGGGGGTATGGTTCCCCACAATTTCCTTTTATGTATATTTTATTTTCAGAAAACATCATGGAAATGATTTGGAATCCTATCAAACCCCTTCATACTCCCTAAGGGTGTTTTCTTCTTCTATAAGAGTATCTCGAATATTCTCCTTGATTTTGGCCACAATATTTAGAGAGAATTTCACCTAGTGTTGTGAGATATTATGAAATATAATGGTTAATAGAGTTTCTCATTGAATAATTCTTGCAATAGATGGTGAGGAGATGTCATTTCCATTCTTCAAAGAACTAATAATGAACATCAAGTTACCAATGATAGTTACTTTATCTATGGAACACAAACTTAACAACTATAATCCTTGATAAGATGCAAGGGTATTTACCTCATTGTTTGTATTCTTCCCTAGACCGTAAGAAAAATAAACATCCTTTTAGATTTTGGGATCGAGAATGATCCCCTCCACACCTATCACTCCTTAATCTTATTAATGTTATCATAATGTCTTGTCTTATTTGTGTTGTACATGATATATCACGTTGATGTTGTGTTTTCCCAACCTCTCACATGATACCCTCTTTTAGTCTGCCTATATTGTTTGTTCCCAAGGGATCAACCATTAGATCGATAATCTATACTACTAAAATTGACATTAGTCAATACTTAGTTCATTTTAGTTTTCTACAATACTTTAAATATGTCTTTCTCATTTTCATTTATAAATTGAGATAGGAGAAAAGTACAAGTAGTTGAATATATATTTATTTTCCATTGAAATATTACCCGTCAAATATGATTCCACCAATTTCAAATCCTTGTATCAACTAATAATTAGTCACACTGCATCCATACATGATAATTAGTCACACTACATCATTTTTTGTTTTAGTCACACTACATCCATACATGATAATTAGTACCATAAGATACTTCTAGGCTAATGAGATTATCAATACCTAATAATTAACACCATAGCATGCATAACATGCTTGTAGCTTAATGAAAACAAAATGATCTATATAGCTTGACTTCATTTGAGAATCCCCAATATAACATGTATTATATTGAAAGAGATAGCCATATCAGTTTTAGATTAGATTAGAAGGGATCACCATACCATTTTTTGCTTTAGTCACACTACATCCATACATGATAATTAATACCATAACATACTTCTAAGTTAATGATAATTAATACCATAACATACTTCTAAGTTAATGAGAACATCAATACTTGATAATTAATACATAGTTCATGCATAACATTATTGTATAACATACTTCTAAGTTAATGATAATTAATACCATAACATACTTCTAAGTTAATGAGAACATCAATACTTGATAATTAATACATAGCTCATGCATAACATTATTGTAGCTTAATGAAAACAAAATTATTTATATAACTTGACTTCATTTGAGAATCTCCAAAGTAACATGTATTATATTGAAAGGGATAACCATATTAGTTTGATATTAGATCGAATATAGATAATAGATTTTGTATATTTTAATACAAGGTGGTAATAAGGTCTAGTGAAAAAAGAACGTATATATAAAACTCACATAGAACCTTAAACTCAAGTTATTAAAAATAGGATTCTTATACCATCGTAATACATAGTAATATATATACTTGATAGATATGGAATTATAACTTAAAAGCTTTGATCTTTGAAATTTTATATATGAATTATATACGTGCTTCATAAATATAAAGATAAACTCTAAATTTTTCTTCTTAAATTGTTATATATAAAATGAATATATCTGAAGTTTTTATTCTTAAAATGTGATATATTGTAATAGAGTTGACTTTTACGACTCCAACGAGGTACAAAACGTAATTATATATATATTAAGGCGTAAAAGATCTACTTAACTTCAAGGTGCGTGATTAAATCAATCAGCGAATTCACAAACCAACATCAATTTCAAGGCACGCACCTGATCCATTAACCAGATTAACATAACTCATTTAACGATCAAGCACGCCATTAATTCTAAACATAAGGAACCCATACAGTAACATTGTGACAAGCGTGCTAGTAAATCAAGGTGTGACATTTATGCTTCAACTGAGTCCATAACGCAAGCAATTTAACACTTAAACATAAGCATGACCAAGGCGCGCAAATCACCAGTGCTGAATTTGACTATAAGCAAGATTATTCAAAGGCGCGCGTGTGATCTAATGCTGAATTAACATAAATCAACTTCAATACCCTGCGTGCAAATAAATCTAGGTGCAGAGGATATCACACCACAACATGGTTACAAGGTGCGCGGGTAAAATCCCAAGCGTAACATTGTGTGTCATCAAGGCCCATGAGCCACACATCCTAATAATAACTAATCAAGCAATAAGGGTACTTAAAGGCGCTAAGTGGGCTAAAACCTTAAGGCACAAGGTAAACGACGGTAATTAATTGTTGTGTAAAGGAATCTATTCCAACCTAAAACGTACATTATGCGAAGTCCATAAATGAAAGCACTCTAACATAAATTCAGCTAATCAACAACACCATACCGTGAACTGAATTAATTGTGCATTAACAATTTAATTCTAAAGCATACCATCATCATTAATGATTACCGACGCATCAGAACACAACTAAATCAATACCTATCTACAAAGTGCTACAGATCCAAATGCAACAGAATACAATCACGATAAGGCCTTGTGCAAGAGAGTCTATAACTCAATTCAACAAGTATCACAACATTCGTGCGTAAAATAAACAACAGAATACATTAAGTAACTCGGAAAAAGATTAAAACTACCCTTCACATTTAATTGTATGCGTGCCAGCATTTGAATCACCTAAGTCTTCATAACCATGCCATTTTTATAGTAAATACTTGACTAAAAATAAAAGGAAACTATAACTGTTTAAGCATTTTCCTAACTCTACCTTCATAAGGATTATTGTTAAAATATAACCTTGCATCTTCAAGTCCTTACGATGCGTTAGCTACTTACATCTTCCTAAAAAGGGGTTTTACATCATTACACCTCATGCATCATTAAAAATTGATGCACCATGATAACTTTATGTTGTTAAGGATGTACAAACTTATTTTCAAGTTGTCCACCAAAATTATGCAACCATTATTCAGGCATCACCCAACTAAGGGTTGCACATTGAAATACATTGTGTATTGGAACTTGATGTTTAGACACGGTTTTATAACGTAAACGTCAGACTTGCATTACCTTTTAAACACGGTCCAAGGGCAAGGCTAATGTATTGCTATCTAATCATGAAATTGTCGTTAAATCAACTTGTTAATAAAAATTATAAACTGAAATTGTCGTTAAATCAACTTGTTAATTAAAAATAAAAAACTGAAATTCAGAACAGTCTTGGTAACCATCAAGTCAACTTGCCATACCTATTATGCAGTGTCTAAAAGAAAATACTAAATCTCTGAGATGATCATTCTGTTTAATTAACAAACTAGAAAATTAAACGCTGTTATCAAACATATTTAGTGGGACCTGCGTGACTTAATCGAGGTTTAAAAGAGATGCAGGGCGATTACGTCGTGTGTGATAGCATGAATAGGCTACTAAAATTATTCCATCATATTATAGGAACTACAATCACGAGTTGGAGTGCTTCTAGCGCAACACAGGAAACATCATCAACTAGCGCCAAGAATAAGCTGTCATGTCAACTTATACCTCTGTCACCATACAACACAATTTGAATAGCTATCTAAACCCTATGCGGATGCATGTACGCCTCACTAAAATCCTCATACAAAAGACACTTTTAGAGTTTGATGTCCATAGTTTGGAGATAAATTATGCCCCCATTAGCATCGTAGTCTGCGTTCACCATGTAAGGCGTGTAGTCTGCATTCACCATGTAAGGCTAGTAATATCCAGTCTGCTGCAGAGTCATTAAGACTCTGTCAATGCATGGATATACTCATATGATATGTATTATGGTAACCATCACCATACGCATAGGCATATATCTCATTGTCTGCCATCCTGCCATCATCACATGTTCCATAGGATGGTCCTGGCATGTTAGACGTGCATATTACCATCACAACACGATATCCTCCACGTCAGTGACTGGATCCGACGACCCTAGGTCTTCTGCGCCGTTTTGGTTTCCATTTTCCTTTTGCAGCTTGTTGGATACAGGTAAGTGTTAATGGATGGATGCATGGTTTTCGAGGTGATCCACCGTCATTCTGTACTCCTGATAGATTTTATGGATTTCATGGGAGGTCGATGCGCAGTCAAGTAATCCAACATAACTCCCGAGTTTAATTATCCACCTACTCACGTTTTGGTTCTCAACATATCCAGAACCGACTTCATTCAGCTAGGTTTTCTTCCAAAAATTAAGTTTTTTGCTGAGCGTGATCCCTTTTTGCTGGCCGAGATCTTCTTAGGCACTGGGAATCTTCCAAGCTCATTCGGATACATGTAAATTTTAAACTCAAATTACCTTTGTTTTCTTGTATTTAGTGGTATAATGATGTGGCCTTCAACCACTGAGTCTATTCAATAGGGTTTTTAGTAATTCGATGAAGGGTATTCGATGTGGTTCCAATGATTCAATGAATTTTAAACCACCGAACATATATGAAGGGTACTATCAGTAGGTTATAAGCGGTAGTAACTAGAATAAATGTCAGAAAAATGAAACGGGCTAGTTGTGGTTATAGCTAATTCTATTAGTTTCTGTACATAGTTCATTTTCTAAGTTTATACATAAATCTTAAATAATAATTAAGTTTGAATTAATTATTACATTTGAATAATAAATAAAAGTAAATAGATTTGAATTTGAACAAGGATTAATAAAAAGGAAAACAAATAGTTCATTAGATGAAAACATTTCGATAGCAGCATCATTATCTTACGTTCTTGGCAGCGACGCCAAAAGCTTCCTTGTGAGTTATTTTTGGATTGTTGGCTTTGATCCTATGGATTTCGTCTCATTATAAAGCCCAAAAAATAAACAAAGTAATGATTATTTGGTAAAATCGATTGCAATAAGGACATATTTTGCACACAGTTTCAGAAATCATATTGTTTAGTCTTGTCAAGTTCTATGTTCAGTACGCTTTTGAGTTTAATTTTTTTTATGAACATGGCACTTGTAATCTCAAATCCCCTTCCTGTTACGTCATCTCGAGGTAATTTCATAGACCTGGTTGTTTAGAATTGTTCAAAATAGTTGCAATACACGTCCATTTTGTTGACTGGTGACTAGAAATACATTTTGCTGCAAATTGTTCCAAATTGCCCAATTCTAACTTCAGTAAGTTCTATCTAAATTGTTTAGACGAACAGACTCCTACAAGTTTTATAGTCTTAAATCGGTGATGTTGTACAAGACAAATGATTCGCGTTTGCTTTTCAACAAATTTCTTGCAATTTCAGTTCAGTTCAAGGTAATTTCTTCGTCGTAGCATTGTGGTTCTTGTAAATTTGTTTTTTGATGGTCTTTTTTCATGATTTACAAAAGGAAAAAAAAGCAATAAAATTAAAACACGGTGTAAAATTCACCCTTTATCCACATATATTATCTAATTCATTCATATAATTCATATAAAAATTCTTCTTAATTTATATATAAAGTTTAATATTTTATTAAACATTTTACATTAACTAATTACTAATCCAATGTAATATATCCAATTCAAATCAAACTTTCAAGTAGTTATAAGATAACAATAGATACTAATCATAAGATATAATCTTCAATGATAACATATGTAATCAAAATGTAATTCTACCCACCCTTTATCATTAAGATTGTGTCGATTTAGAATCAAACTTTCAAGTAATTATAAGATAACAATAAATACTAATTAATAATAACGCATATTAATCAATGATAACAATAAATACTAATATATTCTTCAATGATAATCTATGTAATGAATATGTCAGCCTACCCACCCTTTATCTTTAATATATTCATCAATGATAACCCATGTAATGAAAATGAATATAAAAAATAACATAAAAAAAAACAATGATAAGGAGGAATTAATAAATGGAAATGCAACTATGAATATGTAAGTAAGTGAGAATTAAATTTAACATTTTCTAATTCTAATCCATTAGTTATATGTAATAGAACTAGCTAGTTATATGTAATATAATTATGGTAATTTGGTTGTTGACCAACTTGCTTATAGATAAAATATTATTATTTTATAAATGTCAATTAATTAAAAAAAAAAAAAAACTAGTAACATGGATTTGCTAAATTAATAAACTAATATAATATACATGTAACATTACAACAAGTATTGTATTTTGTCTTGAGATAATAATATGTTTAAACTATAAAAGATCAAATCTAAAGAATAAAAAAAAAGATCAAATACAAAGAATAAAAAAATATTGAAATTTGCATTTGGCCATCTGTTGACTTCAAGTATTTAGTAAATTCCCTTTCATAGATAAGGTGTTATTAATAATAACACTTTGAATGTCAAAAAATATTTATTAATAAACTTATTTCATTTTCCATAGTTTTCAATCATATGCATGTTGTGTGTTGGATATTGAGTTTTTATGAGCTCAAATAACTCACTTAGAGTTTACTAAGATTAAGAAAATATCCTTAAATTTATGAACTTGACAATAATGACTTCTTTTATTAGGGTATTATTAGTTTCTCTTTTTAAGATTGAAGATTGAAAGTGTAGATAGTTAAAAATTGAGTAATTATTTCATTTTTCAATTAGTAAATGAAATTATATATTTACTCGTGGTTGTTCTTCAAAGTTTTTGGTAGTGGGTTCATTTTTCATATAGCATGATTGATATTAGTTAATTTAATAATCATATAAGTTAACTTAGTATAATTAGGAAAAATGCATCATTAAAATCTAGTGAAGTTAAGTTAGACAAAATATATTGGTTTTAATATTAAAGTTAGTTAATTTTCGTCACGGATAGAAGTGGCATATTAGAATATGAAGAGAGTTTGTGATGTATATTAATTTTTATTAGGCCAAATGTAATATAATTCAGTTTCTTTCTTAAAAATATTTAAAATGTATGGTTTAAAATTAGAGTAATTCATTTATTTCTATTTTTTTAAGTGTTAAATGGTTTCACAATGTTTTTTTTTGTTTTTCTTAATTATGAACCATTTGTGAGGGAAACGTTTATGAGACGATGTGATGATTGTTCTCTAACTTGGAATCTTGGTACATGTGCTTTTTTTGAAGTCAGAGTTGTACATTAGACTGTGCCTATTTAAGGTTTTTAAAGTTAACTAACGAGGGTCAACCCCCTTCAAATTGTTAATAGATTTATCATGAATATGTGGTTGGTATTGTTTTGTTTTTTTATCATGTCTATGTGGTTGGTATTGTTTTGTTTTTTTTCTTTATTTAATGTGTTGTATTGTAATGTGCAATGCAATTCTTTTC